>KL273217.1:9967-28746 GCA_000699545.1 Podiceps cristatus | reverse complement strand
TTATAAATAATTTTATATCCTTCACTCTGTTATTCTGTTTGATTATTCTATTTATGTTTCAATTATTTGCATGTAATAATAGAAATATTAGTACAATAATAAAATAAGAACAATAATATGTAATATAAAAATTAATATCTGCCATCTGTAAGGTCAAATAAATGAAGAAAGAGGAAGAAGAAATACTCAAGTTTGAAAAGAACAACATTCCAAGGGTGGTTTGAGCTGCAGGACACTTTACAGTAATAGTATTTCTTTTAACATCTTTCAACATCTTGTTTCTCCTTAAACATATTGAGTGATGCATTAAAAGAAAACCTTGAAATATCTGCTCTATGAGAAATGCCATGTTTTTAAAGTTAGTGTAGAATTAAAAGTTTATAATGACAAACTGAATTGTAAATGTTTAAAGGGCAGAATGATTATGTATTTAGAACATGTATATATCTAATATAAAGGTGAAACTGCCATTTTTGAAAACAAAATGAAAACATCACCCCTAAAAAATTCAACTTCAAATACTGTTCAAGTCATTTTTTTTGAACCAGCTCTAATATTGTTCCCATAATAAGAAATAAGCAGTACCTAGGCTGCGAGATTTATATAGTTCTTTGTTTCCTGTGATTTTGATAATTCAAAATATATTTCCTGTATTAATTGACCTTCAGGCATTTGAGAGTATTTAGTGTTTACAGAATATTTTTTTACAAAACACTCTGCCCTACTCTCTGGGTATTTTACAAAACAACCTCTTTTTATCATATGGAAATGGAATTGCAAACCACAAAAATTCAGGACACTATGTCAAGAGATATTTCTGAAATGTCTTGAGAATATATCAAAGAAAATTACTAGTTTGATGTGAACGTACATCCTTCTGGGGAAAAAAAAAAAAAAAAAAAAGTCAAAATCTTTTCAAGATCTTTAAAAATTTTCTATAAAATGCATCAAATGTACACAAGATGACTTTATCATCATGTATAAGCTCTGGTCATGTCCCTTTATTTGAGGGTTAGTTTGCCAAAAAGCATCATTGGAAATCCTTAAGATGCTGAATAGTATTTAACAAACCATAGGTCACAGATGAAAGGTACATTGCCAGACATATTGTGTGAGTACTACT
The DNA here is from genome assembly GCA_000699545.1 of Podiceps cristatus. Taxonomy (NCBI): domain Eukaryota; kingdom Metazoa; phylum Chordata; class Aves; order Podicipediformes; family Podicipedidae; genus Podiceps; species Podiceps cristatus. The sequence continues at coordinate 27,623 of KL273217.1, read as the reverse complement.
ATTAGTTCTTTACTTTGTATAACTTTATTATAACTAACTCATGAAGCAAAAAAACCCAGTTATGCTGTATGTTGCAAAATCTAAAAATAATAAAAGGCTGTCATTGACTTGAAGCATTTGCAGGGTAAGAAATACCAGGTAGGCAAAGGCAGAGCAGTAACTGGGAACAATGTGATCATGTAGCTCAATTTATGCTGCTAACTTTAGAAAATTCAGAAGTGAGGTCAGGTCTATAATATGCAAATGAAATCTGTATCCTGCAGGCACCTCCCTGCTTTATTTTAAAGTCATAAGGTTTGCACATGCTCACACCTTTTAGGTATAGCAGCAGAGTTTGTAAGATTTGCAAGCACTTACTTCAGAGTGTCTTATTTTTCAAAGGGACTCTTTATGGAGTGAGGATAGTAGCACCTGCCTGTCAATAATTAGCTGCTGTTTTTAGGGAGTATTTTTAATCAGCTGGCAAAATTAGGACAAGATCTGGAAGTCCTGGATGGTTCTTAGGCTTCCATGTATGAGATGACAACACTAGTACTGTCACTTGCAGTTTGCATGTTCATAGTATGGCAGCATTTACTGCTTTGTGCAAACTCCTCATTACAAGAAAAATGCTGCTAAATACCTGTAAGTATGTGTGGGAAAGCGCCCAGATAGGGGAGGGGGGAAATCTAAACTGAAGCTGTTAAAACATGACAAGATATTATACACTTGGAAATAGAGTGTGTGTCTTTCAGGACCTCAGATAGTAGGCATTGACTTTTACCTTTATTTTACACTGATCAAAAAGGTAATTAGTTACATAAATGGACACAGAACTGGAATTAAGTTATTACTGCTTGTTCCTCTATTCTGCATTCTTTGTTTCTCTCCACCTGATTTCATCCCGTTAAAATACAGAGAAGTGAATACAGGTAAAGGTTTCATTAATGAAAGAAAATTGTAGCCTGGAAAAAATCATTGTCAGATGATAGAGGAAAACCTGCAACCCCTTGAATGGAGTTGCTGCAGCACTTTGGTAACTAACTCACCTCAGCAGCTTCACAAGTTTCAGAGTCTGTTGACATCCTTTTCCCAGGTTGAGAGTAAGATTAAGCTGACATTTTAATTTATTTTAAAAACAATTTTAAGCATTTTACTCATAAAAGCTGTCTTTAACTATTAAGTATGTTTCACATACAACCATCAGTCTGTTCTGAGACTTGATGGATGGCCACTTAACACTTTTAATCATCAAGTTATTAAGAAAACTTAAACAAAATGCTAAAGATGGGGAGAGTGTGGTTGGGAAATAAAGACCATATCTTGTTTGTTGTATCAATTTTCACAAGGTGATGTGAAATAATATGGCAGGATGGAGCAGGAAATGCAGGGAGAGAATGATTCACAAGGAGATGAGGGTAATGGAGAAAAGGAAAATAAAAAAAAAAAAAAAAGAAAAAGAAAAAAAAGAAGATTCCACATGCATAGGAACATCTTAACGAACATAGGAATTCAAGATTCCTCATCTCCTGAGGAAACATCAGGCTGGTTCACAGATTAAATACATTATCTCCTAACAACCATCAGCAACAATAGCAAAACATTTTCTTTTTTTTTTTTTTTTTTTTTTTTTTTTTTTTTTTTTTTTTTTTTTCTGGCATAAAGGTATGAATACTTCTTCATTGTCAGCTATTCTTGAAACTTTATAGATCACAAGCTAGTATAGTAGATTTAAGTAAGCACCCTTACTTTGTGTGTGATAAAGACAAGTAAAATCCCTTGAAACAGGAAGGTTGTCTTACAGATTTATGGAAGAGTCTAAGAGGTCATGAAGTCAACAGATCCAGAGATGCACTGAAATGAAGCACAAGGGAGAGTGTTTTGCTTTGGATCCTACACATGAACTTTTATTTACTCTGTGCAAACACACATGAGAAATGACTAGGAATATATAGGGTGAACTGGAATTAACATAGGAGTGGCTTTGCATCTCAGAGCGTTACTAGGTGAGAGCGCTGGTGCTAGAGTAAAATGGTTGTGAAGCTATTGGGTATGAAATACAGCAATGAAAGTGAAACAGAGCATAGCATTAAAAGTTAATCAAATGTATTTGTAAAAATTATCATGTTACTGGTGCATATTTTATTGAGATTTTTTAATTACTGAATTATTACTTTGAACTTCTTCATTAAGTATTTATCTACTTATTTAGTAAGTCACAAATCACTCCATAATTTTGGCAAAAAGAAGGGAAGAGTCCAGGAAGCCTAGTAGGTTATTAACTCTGGCATTGAAGCAATTTAATTAGGGTAATATATAGTTTATAAAACTCAATTTTGATCCTGCAGCAACATTAGTCGCATGAACTTGTTTGCTTCAGTGAATTGACTCCTGTGCAAGAATAAAATTAAGTCTTCAGGAGTTTTTCTTAAATAAATAAGATTAAAAATAAGTCAAATACCTCAGGTGACACAAAAGCATTAAGGTATTGTTTTCCCATAGAGCAAGAAAACCTCATGATCCAAGAAAATCCACAAAAAATTCCTTGTCATTGGTAATAATTGTCTGTTGACTTGAGATTGTCAAGTTGAATTAAGGAAAAAAAAAATATCTAATAAGGCAAGCCTAATTTTTAACATAATTCTCAGTATAAACTATAATTAAAATTTCACTTCAAAAGTGTTTTACTAAAAAGATAGAAGAAACTATAACCAAAATAAAATTCCATGACACTTTTCTCATTTGAATATCTGATAAATTCAACCTAAAGAAAAATACAATTATATCAAAAATTCATTTTTAATGAACATTTTGCATAACGTAGTGCTTTCCTTTTCTCATTGCATGAGACAGAAGAAATATAGTTCCACTTTAAAATCAGCTTTTTCTTGCAAAATTGTTTTTTTCTTTTTTTAAAAAAATTTAATTTCTAATATAGCATTTGGAAGTGTTATGACTGGACATGTTCTAAATGACAGATATTAGAATACAGTTATATAATTCTTTAAAGCAGTTAACAAGACAAAGGCTCCAAAAGCTGAAATTAAATTTGATAGAATTGCATATGGGAACCTTAGGATTCAAACCAATATTATGTTTTCATACTGTAGTTTGTAAGTTATCTATAAGCTTTAAAGTGATCTGTAGTATAACAAGTCATACACACTGAGTTTCATTGCCAGCAGCTGCAAGTTTACTACTTTGGGACTTGCTACTTTGCCACAGGGTCTTATCTGAAGAGTCTTAAAGTTGTTACTTCCACTAGTACTCAAATTAGTCTTGAGCAAGAGCAATGAAGCTCAAGAAGGCTAATGCTATTAAACATAACAGAGACTAAGGTGAATTTTAGGTATTTTGCTTTCAAAATTGCAACCTTTAAAATCCCTTCTCTTCTGTATCTTAACTACAGAGCCCCCTCAGTTCCTCAGACACTTCAGTTTGAGGTTCACATTTTCCAGGTGCACATGAAGTTCTGTTCATAATAAGAAATATTACAGTTTTTTCATGGCTTAATGACTTTCATGCTGAGTCTTCGTGAGGAAGTGTCAGAGACAGGATATACAAACTATACTTTTCCAGCTCTTAGAGGTACCGCAGCTAGGGCCATTTTTCTGCATGAAAGACAACCCACTACAAGATTAAACTTTCTCTAGATCTCAGAAATACTCATATGTAAGCACTAAATTGGCTGTAGGGATAAAAATTTCTGTGTGTTGTAGTATATTAAACTGAAACACTTCATTTTAATTGGACATTAGACTTGAGGTCAAATGTAGGACAGAGTAATGGTTATCTGTCTAGCTTTAAAAAGTTAAACACCAAACTGTTAGAACTAAAGTACTAAAAGCAAATCAAGCCATGTGGAGTCTGAAATAAGGAAAAACCAAAAGTAAGCAAAAGTAAATCGTTTATAAATTACAATAGTGGCTATTCCATCGGCGGGCGAGGGGGGAGGAATGAACAAAGTGGCAGAAATATTGTAAACAGATTTTTAAGAAGTTATTTAATTTAAACCCAATTATCCAGAACACATTTTTAAGTCTTTTTATCAACAAAATACTTTCATTTTTTACAAATCAGAGCACAGCACTGTCTCTGTTCGCTGAAAATATTGATTGATGATGACACTAAAAGAAGCCTCATAAAGTATTTTAAAGAATAGCCTATCGGAAGTGTTTAGGCATATAGTTTTTCACCCTGACCAGATTGAAGGGTGCAACCTATCTCCCCATTTGTTTGTTTTGGTTTCTATTGGTTTTGTTTACCTTATTTTGAGTTTTTTATTGGTTGGTTGTTTTTTACCTTGTGACTTATAATCTGGTACAATGACAGTAAGATTTTAGAATCTATGTGTTCTATGATTCTTCCATGATGAGAAGTTTGAGTTCTCATCTTGAAATATTACAGAACAGAATTATTTAGTTACTAGCTAGAATCAGCTCTGTGTTTGTAAGTTCATTGGTCTTTTCAGACATACCTTATTCTGAGTCTTCTCTCTGCATTATCCCAGTCCTATGTAGGAAATTTCTCTGTAGGGACAGAGAAATATTAAAATTTACCTCTGGAAAATAAAAGATAGTGAAAAAGTACAAGGGGCAGTGAGAAAGTAGGATACCCAGCTGTTACTTTAAGGACTCAATTTTCAGGAAGAGCACGGATCATTCCTTGTAATTAATCTTTTTGCAAATATAAGCCTAATTCAACAAATAGGTTGATGGGAAAGAGAGAAAAGAAAGGAAATTTAGAAAAGTAAAATGTTTTTATTTTTATATTTTCCCAGGTTTTCTGAAAAAATGATAATTTGATTTGAAAGACAGGTTAATATAATCTGAAACATTTTGAGAAAGTTCAGATTCAAGGTTGGTATTTGAAAGACTTATTGCAGAAAGATAAATATGTCAACTTAAAATAAATAAATAAATAATTTGCTTAAGGTTTTTCAATGTCCAGCTAAATCCTTTGTATAAAGCTGCTAAGGTACTAGCAACGTATGATTTACTTTTAACTTCCTAGGAATCTACCCTGTCACTTTAATGTCAAGGTCCCTGCTTGTAATTCCTACTAGAAAAGGCTCTTTACAAACAAGGATAATCTTTTATTTGATGTTTACTTACGTAGTTCTCTTTTTTATCTTGAGCTTTTACACAGCAGATTTTGCAGTCAATATGTATTTTTAGCAAGACAGACATATGTAGTAACTAGATTTCTTAATGTGTGTTGTTTTACTTTGTTCATCCAGAACATGCTAAAACAGATGTTATTATTTTGCAATCGTAATGAAAAGTAAGGCACTGAAATCACCTGCATTAAAGCTGTTAAGATTTTTAATTTTTTATATATTTTTCCTACAACTCCTTTTCAACTTTCAGATATACTTGTGCCTTGTGTCATTACTGCAAGTCTATGAAATTATATAGTTCAACTTTCAAATTAAAGCAAGGTCTGGAAAGCAAGAAGAGAATGGTGAGTATTACATCTCTAAATCATTTCTCCCAGAGCCATTCCTAAAATAAATCAGCTTGTATATCAAATGTTAATTTAGATTGCATCTAATTTTATCATCTGGTAACAGCCTGCCAATATGTTTGGTTTACATCTCTGCAAGTGTGCTGACTTTGTTCTCTCAGAGTATCCAATTTTCATACAAAGTCAACGGAAACAAATGCCTTTGGAAGCCTCTGGAGGAAGATGCTCTCCACTAAGTTAAATATTTATGTAGACTCCAGAGAAAGATTTTCAAAGGCACCTGTCTCTTTCCGTCCATGGGAAGGGCAAGGTAGTGATGCAGGGGGACAGGTTTGTGAGGCAACCTAAAAGGTATATACAAGCTAGAAGACAAAGCCGGGTGAGCCAGACCTTGCAGAGTCCCCAAAATGCTTCTCCATATGTCACCTCATTTATAAGTTCTGCAGTAACATTTGCTAGACAAGATATAACAGAATGTACATGAGATATGGATGACTAATATCAGTTACTCAAAGTATTGCTCCTCCCCAGAAGAAAGATGGCCTCTTCATTTTTTGATGACTGGGTTATCAAATTACTTTCAAGGTCCTTCTTACTACAGTATATTACCCTGTTGTTTGTGGAACAGCCTAATCATATGTGAAATTAGAGTCAACTCAGGCAAAACAGGGAACTTATACATTTTTAATACAAATATAATGGGGAGTGGTGTTATAAGTAAACATGCAATCTTTTTAGATATCAAAAACTATAAATCCAAGGCAGACATTTATCCCAGTAAGACTAAGTTCTTTCATAATGAATTTGTATTTAGATTTTTATTTAGAGTAAATAGAAAGTCAAAAACTGAATATTATCTAATATTATTATTATTGGATGAGATTCGACAAAGCTAAGTACTGGGTCCTGCACTTGAGTCACAACAACCCCAGGCAATGCTACAGGCCTGGGGAGGAGTGGCTGGGAAGCTGCCTGGCGGAAAAGGGTCTGGAGGGGTTGTTCAACAGCCGGCTGAACATGATCCAGCAGTGGGCCCAGGTGGACAAGATCAACAGCATCCTGGCCTGCATCAGGAATAGTGTGGCCAGCAGGAGTAGGGAAGTGATCATACCCCTGTGCTCAGCACTGGTGAGGCCGCACCTTGGATACTGTGTTATGTTTTGGGTCCCTCACTGCAAGAAAGACATTGAAGTGCTGGAGCGTGTCCAGAGCAGGGCAATGAAGCTAGCAAAGGGTCTGGAGCACAAGTCCTATGAGGAGCGGCTGAGGGAACTGGGATTGTTTAGTCTGGAGAGAAGGAGGTGCAGGGGAGACCTTATCGCTCTCTACACCTGAAAGGAGGTTGTAGCAAGGTGGGTGTCAGTCTCTTTTCCCAAGTAGCAAGTGATAGGACAAAAGGAAACAAAAGTTGTGCCAAGGGATGTTTAGATTGGATATTAGGAAAAATTCCTTCAACACGAGGGTTGTCAGGTAGTGGAACAGGCTACCCAAGGAGGTGGTTGAGTCACCATCCCTGAAGATGAACAGCCTTTCTCATTAAAGCAAAGTTAGCTATTTGATAAGAATGTGACATTTCAATAGTAGCCTGGATAGTGTGGAACTATGGGAGAGTATAAAACAGGTAATATACAGGATTTTTCTCCCATGTGCATCTCTTGGGATGCAGATGGAATCCCATCACCTGTATAATTTCTCAAAAGACATGTTCCAGGATAAATATGGTGTATTTACTTAATTTTTATGTTCTATGAAGGGATCATGGCAGACATTACGCATAAAGACATATAGATAGATGAAAAAGAACAGCTGACGATTCTTTAAAGCCAGAAAGAATGAATCATCTTTTGACTACTATAGAACAGCTAAGTCATCATAAAACCAATTTCTGACTTCTTTCAAATGAGTGTCTCATATTAGTAGACCTAAGAATCAGGGCCAATGAGGCTTTACATGAGTAAATTCAGAATACTCGATACTTTAGACAATACTGAATAATTTGCTGTCAGTCTATAGACTGAGACTACCATGTATAATACATCTGAGTAATTTAGAATGAGGAATATATTTTTTAAAATCATCTGTTTTGAAATGAACCATCAGCAGAGAAAGGCATATATGTTACTACTATAGCTAAAAATAATTCAATCAGCTTTCACACTGTCACTTTCCTGATTCTGCAGTTTTAGAAAAAGAACCATTCCTCTTAAATCCTCTGTCATACATAGTCATGCAAAATATTGATCCTTCTGGTTGAATAGCACCACTCAGGCCTAAAGCAATTTCACTGAGTGGATGGCTAAGGATAGAGAAAGCTGCTGAAAACTATCTGCAACTTACAAAGACCAGAAATCCAAGGTAGTTACAGCTCTAAACACTCACAGTAGGATTTGAAGAAGTGGAGCAAAGCCAATCTGGTTAATAAGTATATCCATCTATTAAATACAGCATTGCCATCAATGGTGATAGGCAATAGGCTTTACACTAACTTTTCAGAGTTTTGAGACTGCATAGACATGTCTTCTAACTTGTTTAGCCAGAACAGCAGTTGCCTAAAGAGTAGGTGGCTATCACCAGATTTATTTTAATGTATTTAGCTTTTTACAATTTTGTTCTTTGCACATGTTTTCCTGTACCCCATTTATCCAACTATAGCATAAGGCCACTCTACAAGGGAAGAGAAGCCAGGAGCCAAGATGATCACAGCACAGTGACTGCACCAGCCACACAACAGCAGTGATCATAACAGATTCTCTCAATCAGCTGGTGAAAACTGAACAAAGCAAAGTAACAAGTAAAGTCCAGGATCCCTCCAAAAAGCCCAATAACTTTGTCCAGGTGAGCAGAACACAACACACTTGCATCAAGAATGAACGTAAATGGAGTTTGTGGGATGTGGGCAGAGGGTGTTAGTGAAGGTCACAGATAAGTCCAGTTGGGAGAATTAAAGCCTGTTGATGCATTTGCAGACCATACTTTTATAATAATAGGTATAGGAATATATAGCCATATTATTGTGACCATATATGTTGATATACTTATATACTGAGAAATTTAGCATCATTGCAAATTAAAGAACAATAGCCTTTCATTGTATTTTGTTTAAAGTGACAAAAATTTAAATTAAAATTACAATGAATTCCTAGCTCAACATAGCAGTGCTTCTCTTTTTGCCCATAATAAAAGTTTGAGTATAATACAAAGAGGATTGTGTTTTAGCACAAACCCCTTTCTTTTCATCATTCTCCTCCCCTCTCTTTCCATTATTTCCCACAACAGCTAACATAATCTCAGGAACATGCACACATGATTGTGTGCTTATAAGTATTTTTCTTCTAAATTCTTTATTGTGTCTGCATTGAATATGTCAAAAACAAGGCTACAAGGTTAGAGTAGCAGTAAGACGTTTTCCCAATAAAGGAACTGAGCTGGAGTAGAGAAAAGGGGACAGAGTCTCCCTGTGCTCTCAGTGCACATTGTGCTCGTGTCCACGTCCATGGTACTGAGAAAGCCGCCCTTTTTAATTCAGAAGCAGCAAATATGTACTGGGTTTGTCTGGGGTGGAGTTAATTTGGTGCTGTGTTTTAGATTTGCAGCCAAAGCAGTATCGGTAACACACCAATATTTTGGCTACTGCTGAACAGTGCCTACACAGCATCAAGATTTTCTCTGTTTCTCACTCTACTGTCCTAGTGGGTAAACCAGGGGTGGGCAAGAGGTTGGGAGGGGACAGAGGCAAGACAGCTGACCAAAATTACTCAAGTGACATACACAGAATCATAGAATATTTTATATTGGAAAAGACCTCTAAGATCATTGAGTCAAACCATAGTTCCATAACAAGTAATATAATGTTCAGCGATAAAACTGGGTGGGAATTTTTTTCAAAGTAGCCATTGCTTAGAGACTGGCAGGGCATCACTCTGCTCATGGTGAGTTACTGCTTTTTCATCATTTGTTTGGGTTTTGATGTTTGGTTGTTGTTGGTGATGTTTGTTGTTTTTTGGGTTTTTGTTTTTGTTTTTGTTTTGTTTTTTTTCCCTTCACTTATTAAGACATTTTTACCTCAATCCATGAAATCCATGAGGGGTTTTTCCTTGCTTTTGCCCTTTCCAATTCTTTCCACCATCCCAATGGAGGGAGGAGTGAAGGAATTTGTTTGGGTTTTGATGTTTGGTTGTTGTTGGTGATGTTTGTTGTTTTTTGGGTTTTTGTTTTTGTTTTTGTTTTGTTTTTTTTCCCTTCACTTATTAAGACATTTTTACCTCAATCCATGAAATCCATGAGGGGTTTTTCCTTGCTTTTGCCCTTTCCAATTCTTTCCACCATCCCAATGGAGGGAGGAGTGAAGGAGAGACTGGGCAGGGTCTTACCTGCCAGCCAATATCAACTCACCACACAATACTAGATCTTGAGCTGGAAACAATAGTAAACTCAGTGGGCTGGGAGAAAGACATAGGACCTGAAAGAATTAGGGTGGAAAAGGTCAGAAAAAAGGGAGTTATATGAGTTAGAATCCTGGAGAGGAAAAATATAGCTTCATATAAAGGGTAGACTGAAACCAGAATTAGAAGCCTGGAGAGATGAAACTGGCATAAAATAGGAAACAAAAGGTTGAAGGAACTTTCAATTTAAAGGAGATTGATCTGGGACAGTTAAATTTCAGAAGACAAAAAGAAAATCAAAACTGGAGATAAGGAGAAGGAGGAATGGGAAAAAAATCAAGTTTGTTACCAGCAGTAAAACCTGCCAGTCTGTGGTAAGAAAGGATCACTGAAATCCATTCTTCAGCTCTCAGGAGAAAGTTGTGAAATGTTGGCAAGATTTTTACAGTTAATCTTCCCTCTCCAGCCTCCCTCAAGTCAACAGCTACTTCTATTCTTATGACTTCCTCTGCTAACTCATGTAATACACACCCATGCAATACATCTGACCATCTTGATGATCCGTGAGTGTAAAGAAGATGGCAAGTCCATAGATTTGTTTGTGGTTTTAAACGTGAAACCTTTGTAAGAAGTCAAGCACTTAAAGGTCTCCAAGACATTAATTCAACACCCTTGTATATAAACACTATCAATAAGCAGTTTAATGATGCAATAATTTTTTTGCTATATAGACTGTACATTATTCAGTATATGGGATAGAGCTGCATTAGGTATCAGTGAGGGTTATGTAAGTTGTTCCTTATATGCATGTTCCTAAAACCTCAAAATATCTACACCTTCACAAAGTACTTGCATGGATCCTTCAAAACTACTACCATTCAATTCACACAATTTGTTCATATTTAAAAAACAGTATCTAGGTTGTCTACTCATTTAATACTCACTGGTATAGGTGTTTTATAACTCTTTAGATAGAGTTTCTCTGCTGTACTCTCTGCATACATGTTGAAACACAGAATGTGCCACTTCTCTGTTTCTGAAACTAAAGCTATACCAATTTTATATAAATATACAAATAAAATTTCCTTCTAAGCAAATAGGTTAGAACTATTTTCCTAACTTCCATAGAATCATGAAGTTAAACTGAGATGTTGTTTGATTAATTGATTCAATATTGTTTCCGATGACTAACTACGATCAGTAACGGTTTCCCTATATAAATAGTAACTGTCAGTTTACATCAAATCTCATAGAATTAGATGTGCAAGTACTGTACATCAAGTCTTATCATGATTTTGTGATTAAAACCATGAAGTCTGAGCTCAGTTGTGGTGTAAATGAATATGTTTATATATTCTGTAATGTCAAGTTCTCTCATTTGCTTACGATAAAGTATATCTCCCTGAGAAATTCATACAATCAAGACTTGTTTCTCTTTTCATTTTTGTTAAATCAGTCCTTGGGGTTTTGGTTCTTGTTGTTTTAATTAAGCTTATAAGAGGTGATGAAGGAATAGTGTCATCTGAGTTGATATGGTAGATTAGCTGGCATTTTCATGATCCCTAATCTGTCCTCCTGAGAGCTTTCCTATACGTATTATTGTCTATGGAAACAAACTTAATATATTCAGTCTGAGTTTTACAGCAAATATTTCCCAAACATTTAATTAGTAAATCTTGGCTAAGGGCTAAGTTTGAGCTACAGAAATGTCAGACTTTTCTACTGTTGGACTTACTCTATTCTGGTAGAATTCCAGTGGTTTCATTTTATTTAAAAAAAAAAAAAAAAAAAAAAAAAATAATTTGGAGTGTTAATTTTTAATGGATGCTATGCTCTGCCTTCTTTTTTCCTTTAGCCTACATGGTAAAGCAATGTTTTATAATACAAATTTCCAGAATATTCCATGCAACTCTGACAAAAATGGGAAGAGTCAAATTTTCCTTCCTAATTCTGCCTATTAAGTACAAATTTTATATTTTATGGTATAATAGATTTTTTTTTTTAGATATGTTTAAATTCTGTATATATTTTTTGCAGACATGCATTTTGCAGATTTGTATACATATACACATATATAATCATACATACAAGTACAAATAGAATTATATAAAAATAAATTGTATGCAGGGCAACAGCATACATACACATGTTCTTTCATACATGTGCGTGCATTGAGTATGACATATAACCTCTCTCCTTATACAGTTACAGGTTCCTTAATAAGAATAAGATTAAAATACCTGTAGGGAATTTCCCAAAGATAAATGAATCACAACACAAATACTTGAAAGCTATAAAAATTATATTTTTCCTACAAATACTGATCTATCTTTCAAAAGTCTACTGCTTGCAATGAGTGTATGAAGACTAACTTTTTGAAATTAAATTGTTTAGAGACAATGTTATCCAAAGTTATAATCTAGTGAAGGTGTCTTAATTCTGGAAATTTATGTTTGTACCTGTCTGTAAATTTAGTATCATTGAAAAATACTCGTATTTTATCTCCTATGGGAATCTAATCTGTTTGAAGCTCATAGGAAGTGCAGAGATGTTTGTATTTACTCATGAATACTGACCACCAAAGAATCATTCTGAACAGGGGAATACTTTGTTTGCATGATGATGGAGCTATTGGTAACCTTCATCTTGTTCAGCAGTCCCTTAACATCAACAAACCTGACAGAGGTCTGCTTCATTCACTGTTCAGTTCATGCTGATAAATATCAAATAAACCAAGTTTTTCATAACAGTTGGTTCCAACTTACTTAAAGTGAATACTCCATGAAGATATATTTTCCTTCATTCACACTTATAGTAGAAATTATATTAACTATTAGAAGGCATTTACTTGAAAAAAAAGAAAATGCACAGTTAAAATTCTTATCCAAATATATACATGTTTAATGGCATAAGGTGTTGACTTCGATAGTATAAATTAGAGCAGCTCTTCAGTGTTTTTCTTTTTTGTTTTTTTTTTTCCACTGGGGCTGGTGAAATCAAGAAAATTAAGATATTGTCTTCCTAAACTTTTCTCTTCTCTTCTCTTCTCTTCTCTTCTCTTCTTTCTCTTTCTCTTCTCTTCTCTTCTCTTCTCTCTCTTCTCTTCTCTTCTCTTCTCTTCTCTTCTCTTCTCTTCTCTTCTCTTCTCTTCTCTTCTCTTCTCTTCTCTTCTTTCTCTTCTCTTCTCGTCTTCTTGGACAGAATGGGGATCATATATATGTTGTTTTTCTTTTTTCATTACAATAAGATTTTAATATTTTTAAATTCTATAAATGCAAAAATTCTGAGCATAAAATTTGCCTTTTATGTTACACTTATGCATAGCTCTTCTAATTATTTATGTTTAACTATGCTGGTATTATGCATTTTCTATAACCTATAGATGGTAGAAGATATTTCATGCTCTATTTTAATACACATTAACCCATAAATAGCAGCCACTCTAACTGTGCTCAGGTCTTCTGCTTTATAGATCAAAATGCATAGTTGGATGCTGACTGTCATTCTCTGCACCCTAACTTGTCACTGGATTCTCTGCTATTGGTAATTTATTACTCAAAAGGACTGTAATCAATATGATGCACCTGCAGCAAGGATTTGAAATGGAAAACAATTCTTACATTTCTCAGCTGAAACTTTTATACTGAACTATGTAAATTGCCATTTGCTTAAAACCAAAGTGTTTATTTCTTTGATAACCTTATTCATAAGCCAAGCGATTTTACTACTGTAGAATGATAAATGTCCATATCTGTAGGTGGAAAGGGATAGTGTATGGCACTAATCATCCTCACAAACTTGTGTCTGAACTTCTGTGTGTGCAGGTGGTATGCTTTATAAATTCTTTCTCTTCTAATGATAGTTTCCTTGGCTGTGATTTTAAGAAATGCGTTCTATTAAACTGTTCAGTTGACACAGCTTGACACAATATGTCACAGAAGAATACATCAACCCAAACAACATAAAAAGGATTTTGAAAGCTGTTGCTTGAAATCCTGGATTGTATGCCTGTTGTGGCTGTCATTCTCTTTAAGTCTGCTAGTTGAAGACAATTGTCCAATGCTTTTAAACTTGGATTTTGCATTGTACTGTACACCCCTACCAGCAGTGACTGCATTCTCCCATTCTGCTCGTTAAAATTACTTTTATTCCTAAAATGCATAAACCTTTTCACAATATGCTCACTGGCAATCTGACCTGGCAGGAAACTCTTTCATTTAAGTGCTTAATGCTCAGTCTTTCTATTTTGCTTGTTTATTGGCAGATTATTTTCTTCCTTTTTTTCTTTTTTTTTTTTTTTTGTTTTTAATAACTGAGAAATATTGCACATGTATAGTGTGACTTTTACATCAATGTCTATCAATATAGGCATATATCAGAAATTATCAGAAATTACCTAAGTATTTCTTTTTTTTTTTTTTTTTTTTTAATTTATAAGGAAAATAAGACATGTAGTCTGTCTACAGTTTGGACTGAGTATGGAAAACAGAAAAACAATTTCCCTGTCTTTGCAATCTGTATTGTTGAGGGAATGAGTCAACAAAAATGTAGCGCTCAATCTATTTGAGAAGTAATTTGGTACTGCATCCAATATTTTTCTCCTTAAAAAATCTGAACTGGAATTCAATTAAAGACAGTTTGTAAGTGAATCAGCCTGTGATAACAGAAACATTTAATAGTGTATGAAATATTTTGCAAAAATCAGTATTAAAATAAAATGACACAGATCAGGTTTTAAAGGCTTTTCTTAACAAAATAAATGGACACATTCTAGTGTTAATGTCACAGTGGGTTCTCATAGACATAAACAGGAGTGTAAGATACTTCATAGTATGTACAATACAGGATCTGCTTGGGATCTTATAAGTCTGTTTTGTTAGAATTAGAAATCAGCTGGAACCATTCAAGTCAAGAATCTCATTAGATGACTTTCTGAAAAGAGGTAAAAATACACATTAAAATAATCTGACCAGGCTGAAGAGATGATATATAAAAAACAACAAGCCTTTGGGCACTTGAAGCATAAGCAGAAACATAAAATGACCCATTTTTCCTGAGTTGGGCAATTAAGGTGTTTTCATATCAAATGAGTCAGATGAGCATCTTAAGAGACTCAATACCTAGGTCAGACCATTTCAGAACACTGTGTGATTATCTCTGGAAAATTAAATAAAACAGTTTTCAAGACAGTAGAAAAAACAAACAACCAGTCATTCAACAAAGGGGAACAAAAGAGAAGAGATAATGATAAACTAGTAAATTTACCCTCATTTCCCAGAAAATTGTGGGAACAAATATTTAAAATACTAGCAAGCATCCAATTGAAAGCAATGAAATTAGAAAAACATCTAATTAATTCTATTGACTTTATACTATGTGATATTTTTTGAAATAAAGGAAAAGAAATGAATCCTGCATAGAATTAGAAGCTGGTGAAACAAACCTGGGTGTAAAACAGAATCCAGAGAATAGCTATGGTGCTCGACTTCGGGGTTTGCATTTCTTCAGTGGGTGTCTTAAATGTCTGTCTGACTCAAATAGAATTTAATATTTTCATTAATTATTTTTAAGTACAGTAGTTCTGTTTGTCAATACTAGTAAGATGGCAGGGGAGATTTAATATTATGAAGGATCCTATTTTGGAGAATTTACTTAAGAAAGGTGTTTCAATATTAAAAAAGTCAAATGTGGAAAATAGGAAGGAATAATAAATTGTAGCTTTGCTGGTTAAACATGTAGTATTGATAGCTACCAAAATTTTAGAACAGGATCTTGAGGTTATATTTCTGAATATAGTTTAATGGTTCCATGTTGCAGAAATAGTAATATAGTATCACATTGCAACATTGTCTAAACTCTAACAGTCAAATTTAATTCACCTGCTCTTAATTGTCTACGATGACAGCATCAACTTCTGCAAAAGTCATCCTAGGCTCCTTCAGTTGTTGCAGGCTTCTTCAGAGGATGTCCAAAACAAGTCACATGAATCACTCTCCAAAGACACTTGCTTCTGTTTATTTTCTACAAAGGACTCATAAGGAAATTAGCTTGGATTCAGATGTCTGAATTTCAGATACCATGTTTTTCTTTTTACCTGTCTTCAGGCATGAAACAACTCCTTTAGTATGTCTGATGTTTGTATGACCTTTCTTTGGTATTAAATTCAAGAAGAAAGTCCAAAAGAAAGAAATGAGGTCCAGAAAACTTGACCTACAGTTAAAGATTGGAATGATTGGAACAGTTTGCTCTACAGAAATAGAGAAAATGATAATAGCATTTATGAACATAAGAGGCTACTTTCAGAGAAGGAGAATAAGCTATTTTCAACATAGAGAGACGGATCAGAGAAGTATTGGATTTAAATTGAATAACAATATACAAGAAGGAAAGTCTGCAGTTATGAGAATAATACAATACTGGAACAGGAGGGGCAAATGATAGAATCTGTAGAATAAAAGATTAACTAAAACCAGATGAGATAATGTCTGCTAAAAATAACATGGATTACATATGGGGATGCAGGTAGACCAAGTGCAGTTCTTTTTGTCAGGATTTCCAAATTTGCAATGACTACCCAGTGATGGTATGGATAATGAAAGGCTGATAGTGATACCTGTCTTCTGCCTCTGTTCTTGAAGGGATCACACTCAAGTAGCGTGTTAAATTAGCTCTCACTACCAGACTAGCATAAGACAGCACATGTGGAGCCAGAAATACCAGTAGGAGAGACTCTTCTAATTGCTTACAAAGGATTGTGTTAAATAATTGAAAAGGCAAAGATGATTTACTTTTGAAAACGCATCTTATATTGTTATAGACAGGTCTAAACAGTATAAGGAGATGATACCTAAAGTTTTATATACAAAAGATAATAATCTAAAATAACAATACAGTACTTATTTGTGATTTTCTTTCTGAAAGAAAATCATAGCTAGTGAAATAGAAATAAGGAAGCTACAAAAAGAGTTCTGAAAACATTTCTTTCTTACACAGTAAGTTGAACAAACAGCAAATGAGGTCAAAAGGGCCAAATAATTGAAAATGAGGCTACTGCTGTAAGATAAACAAGGTTAAAGTTGGAAAGCACATAGGATACCATTATTATAATATCATTAAGTTTGAAATGCTGATGGGGTTCTGTAGAGAGGTCAGCAAACACAAAGATATTGCACTGTAAGAAAAGCTGACTGGGAGGAAATGTGAAACAAGTTGAATAAAAATGGCCGGAATTCAATAATTCATGAAAAATCAAGAGTAGAAACGGCAGAACCTATTCTTGGTAGGTGACATTAGGGACGCTGAGTAAACCCAGAAAAAAAAAAAAAAAAAAAAAAAAAGAAAACAAAAAAAAAAGAAAACAAGAAAAAAAAGCCATGTAAGCATAAATAAATAAATGTGTAATATTAAAACAACAGCAAAGACAACGTGGTCAAACCAGGAGGTTTAAGTCCCTGTGTGACCAAGAACTGCATAAGAGAGGAAGAAACCACGGAACATTTAAAGGGGTTTTAGAAGCTTTAATATTAGTGAAAAAAATTAGACAAAGCAAGAGAAAATTACAAAAGTAAACTTTAGGACATATTTAGAAATGAAAGTGTTCTTTAAACAGTCAAAGACAAACTGTAGTTTCATTCAAATCACTGTAAATCCAGAGTAAAGTTGCTGAAGTCAATATACTTACTCCACATTTACACCAAGTAATAGAAGAAAAAACCTAGTCCTAGCCATTATGTATGACCAATTGTCATTTTAATTAGGGCCAGAGGGGTATGAGAACTTACATTCTAAGAAGCTCTCACTGATCGACTGGCTTCTATAATTGTTGTTGC
>KL273216.1:37784-64209 GCA_000699545.1 Podiceps cristatus | reverse complement strand
AAGATTCTGTTTGGGGCTCCATTAATAATGGATATCATCCATCTGTCTCTCAAAAAATGAATTTTCATGATCTCATTGTTTTGAATGTTATGGTTAAAGCTCACAGTTGTCATATGTAGGAAGAAGAATTTGCCTTAGTAGATTAGACCATTGGTCCATGAAATCAGGAATCCTGCCTGCACTGGCAGCCAGTTCATTGCTCTACATATTAAGGACACTATTCTGATCACTCAGTATACAGAATTTTCTCTAATTTAAATGAAAAAGCAGCATGATAGGGCTCTTTCATTTCCCTCCAGGATATTAGGGCACATTCATGGAAACGAGTCAGGTACAATACCACATGCTGTGCATATTCTAAAGGGGGAAGGAGAAATCTGTAGAAGAGGAGCAGTGAACAGTGCAGACTGTCATGTTGTACTGATGTTTTCTTCACATTTCTTTGAAATCTTCTAATAACTGCGTAAGTAGCTGAAGGCCTTGGGCAGCTTTAACTTCTGTGGCAGCAGTTCAGCAGTAGAAAAGCCTGTGTGTTAGTGACCTTGGCAGGATTACATAAACCATATTTTCACCTGCATAAAATGTTCTTCAACAGTTTTTTCTTTTGCTTTAGGCATAGTGTTTTTCTCAATGTCACACTGGCATGCTAGATTTCGCTTTCTGTTGATGCTGATCATGAGGAAACTTCTCTGTTTTCTATCCATGCTAGGCGTGTCTTGCTCCGGTTTTTGTGTTATTGGAAGGGCTGACATAAGATGCCTTGTACTGTTATCTCCCTCCTCTCCTTTTGGATGACATCATTTTGAAGGGTTTGCAGAAGTTCCTTCCTATTCTCAAACCTTGACTGCCCTGAAGTCAGCAAAATCTTTATCATTTGCTTTCACAGGGCTAAGTTAGGAAACAAGGAATTTTATCCCCTAAAGCAGGTTATTTCTGATGGTTTCACTTAAGAATCTTCCTCCAACAAAGCAGCACCTGTCAGATCTCTCCAGTATATCTAAACCTAAACTTTCTTTGGAAGGAGCAGATATCTTGCTCTTTCTGGCTGGTACATGGGATGATAGGTAGCTCTGTGGGTGGTTTGTGAGGTGAAAGTTTGACAGACACTTTGACCTTCTTCTCTTAACTTGCATGTAATGATGAAAAAAGAATAGTCACAAAATATCAATGTAAAGAAAAAAAATGTTGAAAACACTCATACATATGTATATTTGTATAGCTGTTCCTAAAGGAAATGTTCCTATAGGAAATGTTTTGGATTTGAAAACCTTTCAAGTGGAGACCCTAAAAGATACGGTGTGACTTGTATAAATAAATACATACCAAAAGCAGTGAATTACAAATGTCAAAAAAACCCCGTGCCAGAGTAAAAGTCAAATTGAAAAGTCTGTGTAATTTATACATGTTCACATATGCGTGATCTAAACATTAATTTCAAATAAAGGAACGTTGAGGGAGGAAGGATGATCCATGGTTAAACTGTGAGCATGGGCAGTTTCTTTTTATATCTTGCCATCCTTGTAAAATGGCAATAATCATATTTTTAAGATCAGAGAAATATTTTTTAAATAAATATTATGAAGTTGTCCAGCACTAGGGTCACGGTGCCTAAGCATGTACTTTGATTAATAGATAATTCATACAAATGAAATGTGACCGAATTAATTGGAATTTCTCTTCTTTATGAATATTTTGATTTGTGCTGTTGTTGGCTATACTATTCCATTTATCTATTTCATTTCAAGAATATTTTTAAACACAACCAGAACTGTCTGATAATTTCTCCTTTTTGATTGATTTTAGTAGGTTGGTAATGTTACCCCAAACCAATACCTGGGAACTTCTTAGAAACAGATGTTAGACAGAAAGAAAAAAGAAAGATACTTCATTTGTAAAGAATCAGTTAAAGACAATCTTCCTTTTCCTCCTTTCGTTGGACTCAAAAAGTAGATTTCTTAGATTAGGACATCAACTGATATATATCATCACGTTTACTTGCACTGACTGCAGGAAAGAGAATTTATAGTGGCTAATGATCTTGCTACTGAAATCTTTCCAAAGATCATCTTCCAAATGTCATCCCTGTGTCTTGTGATCTATACTTAATGTGCCTTTTTGGATTTTTGTAGTTGTAGTGGAATAGTTAAACATATACATTAAGTGAACTAGTTAAGCTGTACATTAAAAAACAACGGCAATGAAAGAATGGCATTATATACTAAGACCGTCTTTGGCAGCATAGAAATAATTTTCAACATTCCAGTTCACGATGTGTGATAACATTGTGATTAGTGTCCTAAAGCTTCAGAAAAATAAACATAGCAACATAATATAAATACAATTACAAAACAACCAGTCTTTCATCAAGTAACATCAGATCTCAAATTGATGGAGTTTCCAGTAGCAAATACATCCTCTGGAACATTTGTGTGTGCATTTGAAGTATCAAGACATACTATTTGCTTCAGATCAGAAGCTATGTTGAGTCCTGAGACTGCACTGGCTTTGATATATGGGGATGTGTTAGGAAATAATGGTGCAATGTGATATTTCCATACCTAGAACTCTAGTTTGTTGTCTTGGTGCAGCAAATTGGCTAAATGTTGAAAACTATGTCCATAATCACTTCTCAATTCACTGGGCAACCTGAAGTTCCTATTTATAGTTGGTTTTGTTTGGGTTTGAGTTATAAACATAAAAAAATAAAAACAAATAAAAACAATGGAACTGTTAGACACTTATTTGTTGAAATGAGAATTTTTATTAAAAGGACTTGTAATGCTACTGTTTCCTTTAAAGAATTGTAATTTTTTTTTTCTCCCCAACATCACTTTTGTAGCCCTCTGTAGCTCTTTTGTTTCTGATGGATCTCATTCTAGTTTACTCCAGGTTGAACAGAATTTAGGTTGTTGTTTGGATTCTGTCCTTTGCTAGTGTTTTTTAGTCAGGTAATGATTTTGTTTTCTTAACTGCTTTATGCAGCATAGAGGTTACTGGTTTTAACCAGTAGATAGCACACAATGTCTCTGAAAGAAAGGGAGAAATGACCAAGTCAGGTGCGCTCTGAGACTGGGTCACTGTTGTTCATTGTCAAAAGCAAGCGGCGTGGGCCGTCACACCCGTCCTTGCCAGCAGAAGTGACAGGTGAACGGCCCCGGGGGCTACGGCAGGAGCAGCCCGCCAATCATATTTCAAGGCTACTCACTCAGCGCTGGAAAAACTAACCAAATGATTAAATAAACATCATTTTCTCCCGTTGTTCTCAACTGGCCAGTAATTAAATACACTTGTAATGTATGGAAATATATATTTAATAAAGAGGTGGTGAAGTTACCGTACCTAGGTGGGCCAAATGTGTAAATAAGGTAGTAGGCAATTTCAGTTTGTGGTCTCTTGCCTTAGGGAGTGTCTTTTAATGACTTGATGTGATGCCTTTTACAGTTTATTGCTGATGACATTTTGAGGACACACACAGTTCATAGAACAAAGAACAATAAACCTAGGGTATTTTCCTGAATGTGGTTTATATTCCCTCCAAGTTATAAGCCTGTTCCAGCAAACAGAAGTAAAGGGCTACCGTATATTATTCTCCCTGAAGGTAAGAAAAAGCCCTGTTTTCTTAAGGAGAATAACATGAGCTATGTGACAATAGACTGGTAGTAGCCTAACACAAGGAGTTAATTTTAATAAATAAAACAGTATTTATTATTGATATTATTTTTTTTCATTTTTTGATTTTATGATTTTATTTTTATTCCTTTTTGTATCCCTATTTCATTTTTTCTGATCTTTAGATATCTGAATGTTTCCAAATTACCTACATATCATTTATATATATACATGCATATATCTATGCATGTATGTTTACTTATGTATTAGAAAATCACAGTGTCACATGTGCAGTCATCCTAACTTGGAACTCCAAGTAATCCTAGATATGCTCAACCCTCAGGTTAGTGAATGCCTGGAGAGTACAGACAAAGATCTTGAACTTGGCTTGTTTGCGTGTTTAAAGAACAAGAATCCCAGCTGCTTTGGAGGGTGCTCTGGTATTCCCAACTAGTCTGGATTTCCTCAGGACTTGGTTCTCAGTCATGTCATTTGTATGTCTCAGTCTTTGAAAAGGAAAGCTTTTTTATCATCTCGGTAAAAGAAGAAATGGAAATACAGCTGAAATATATGCGCGTGTGTTGTGTGTATAGACATAATTTTCTATAGAATCTTCACAGGATAATAAATTATCTGTAGGTAAAGTTTTAACAGAAGTACAGCAAATGTTCTGACAGATATTACATAAATGAACTCTGTAATCACATTTAAGTCATATCACACCTGCCACATTGTAGCATATGTTCAAAGACTATTTGGACAGTCCCAATCTTTTAAAACTGTTTTGTGTTGTGATACTTTACATACAACTTCAGCCTTGCCTCACACTTGTGCTTATATTATAGCAGACTTACCAGTATCTATTCCAAAGATGTTTCTCTTTCTATGTGATGGGTGGAAAAGAAGAAGAATGAAACCTAAATTATCCTTCTGGTCTTGGTGTGATCAGGAACTGATGGTGGCAGTAGGCAGCTACTGGAGGAGTACTTTCCAGCTTTGTCTGAAAGCCACAGCAGTGATGTTTAATCACCAGAAGTGAGATTAATGCAGAAACCATTCAATAAAGTCATTGAGTACTTGGTCAAAATCTATTTGATTTAATAAAGGTTACAAATAGATATCAAAACCTACCTCTGGTAACCTTCACAGTTACTAGGTATGTGTTGTTATTAATCAGACCAGTGTAAATATTCTGCTGTCCAAAACAAGAATGGTCTGGAAAAAAAAAAATCCTCCATTAAATCATAAATTGATTTAAAAGAAAAAAGTGTACTCAAACTAGTAATAATGTTTTCTGTAAGAAATTTTCTAATCTATGTTACCCAAAGCTAATGGCTCACTGAATCAGCCACGGTAGAGGGGAAGCTTACTGCTCCGTAATGGTTTCACAAATTCTGATACTCTTCTGCCTTCGTTTTTCCAACTTTATAGGTGATGAGTTAGTTAGGACTGACAGGACAAACTGAGTATTGCATTGTAAATTTTGTTTAATTAGCCCCACAGTAATTGGTAATAGTTAATATTTTTGTCTTGTGTATTCTGCATGTGGCTGCAACCCCCTGGTAATGTTCGGTGTCAGGCCGGGGTTGCAGGAGCTGGCAGCTGCCCCTCGGTTTATGCTCTTCTTCGGGAGGTGCTCTTGGCTAGGCAGGGCCTGGTGCCGCTCGAGGGAAGATGGCAGCAGCCAGCGCAGAGGAGGCATTGCTGTCCTCTTTAACTGCAGTGCAGTTGTTAAACCAGAAGAGCTTGCCGAGGCTGTAGAGGCTGTCGGTGGATATAGTGGCTGCGTTTCCGTTCTGAGAGTTTCTCGATTTTGTTAAATCTGATATTTTGGAAACAGCTCTGTTGCAGGCCAGCAGCGTATGGCAGTCAGGTGGGGAGCTGGGGTTTCAGTTAGATACGGCATGTAAAAGCACATAATAAATGTGTGATAACAGAAATGCATTAATGAGGAGCTAGTTGTGAAGAACGTTAGCATAGCCTCCGTATTACACCTGAACATAGAGTGATAGGTTTGGAAGAAATAGGCGCGTATTTTAACTTGACTATGAAAGCCTTAAATGTATGAGAAAGGAAGGAAGGAAGGAATCGAAACATTTATATTACTCTTTATGTTGCACCGGGATGCAATATCATTTATCTGATACTAACGTATTTTAAATGCAACCTGCCAATGAATTTTGTCAGCATCTTCAGATAAACTCAGTGGCCAATAAAAACAGCAGCAGTCATAAACTCCATGTGTTGCATCAGCTGCATTTCCAGATCTCTGAGCTCTGTAAAAGAGTCATTTTCTCACTGGAAGATGGGGTACTGCATCAAACCCCTTTTCAGTAAGTGTTAATCAAAAGTGGTAATTTGGTGTGGTTTGTCATAATTTATTGCTCCACTTTTTAAGATGGCAGAATGACAGGACCTCAAAATAACTGCATCAGGTTTTGTTCATTCCTTCCACAAGGAGTTTTGCTGATCCTTCTGGTCTCATAGCTTCATGTCCTAGAGGATCCTACAGCTTTTGCATTTCACTCTCTTCTACCTTTCCTCCCTGCATGACAGTTTTTATTTTAGATCAGTTTAATTTCATTTTCTTTTCACCTGGGTCCATTTTTTTCTTTTTGTGTAGTTCCTCTTCTTCCTGATAATCCTTTTATTCCCAAACCTTATTGAATCTGACTAGGACAGAGAGAGTCAGGGAATGTTTTCCAGTGGAAATCTCAAGTGCTGATGCTGACCTGTCAATGGAATAACTTGAATCAGAATGGTACTGCATGGAAAATATATAGGTGGACATGTTACCATGGGACCTGGGAAATTCCCACACCTACCTGGGAATTTCAATTAAGTGGAATAGAAAAGCTGGCCAGTAATGGGCTAGCAGAAGGACTGCTCCAAAAACTAGTCTTAAGTGCATAAGGCACAGAAAGTGATGCAGTGACTTTGAGATGAATCTAGCGAATTAGGAACCTGAATTGCTCCTTTCTTCCATGTATCCCTGTACTGGGCATAGCACTTAGGGCACCACAGCTGTCAATTCCCAGTGCAGTTGTATCACTGATACGCTCGATAGTTTTGCCCCCACCAACACCACAGTTCCTGCGTGTAACACATCAGTGATAGTGTGATGCACTGATAAGCTCTCATTCTCTGTAAAGATTTTTGATTTGCTTAACGAATAATATTCCTTCCGCTGCAAAGTTGAGGGGGAGGGTGGAAAGGGGTAAGAGGAGTAGTTTATAGCTGCACGTGACTAAAACAAGGATTTTTTAGCTCTCTTGTAGTGCAAATTAAGTTAAATTAGTCAAATGGCTGTTTCCATGCCAGCAAAGGCCCACTGAATCTTAGCCTTGGAGTGTACATCCCAACAAATCAAATGGTTTGCATTATGCAATAAATCTGTAGGTATTTGCTGAAGTCTAATTCCACTGTCCTTGAAATGCTCCACTGAACTTTTAAGATTTTAATAACCTCTTATTATTAGGAATATTAATGTCTCAGCTTAGGTGGTGGACTGTGGAGGGTTAATTTCTGTTCAGGTCAAAGATCAAAGGTTCAGTCAACTGTCATGAGAATATGAAATAGAACAGTAGAGACCGCTGAATGACCCCCTTTAAAGCAGATAAACTTGCAAAAATGTTTAAGACAGTAATTTTCTGTCCAAAAATAAAAAAGATAATGTAATTTCTACCTGCAAAAAATGACAGCACCATTGGTTTCTTTGTGCATCTCTCCCTGCTACTTAATCCTTACTGAGTTATGATACAGGTTATCAGAGAAATGGATATACAAATGCAGTGTTCTTTGGAAATGAATGCCCTTGATTGTACTTTAAATGTGCACACAATAGCCAGCAAGCTGGCAGTTTCATATATCTTCCAGTCCTGAGGAAAGCACCCACAGTTTTCTGAATATTTGGGCTGCGATAGGCAGACTTATTTCCATAACAAACAGTTCCAGTGTCATGTACATGACTTGGGATGGGGGGGTGGGGAGTGGGCTGAAGCCTCACCACTGACTTCAGTGGAGCTGTGTCTTTTTACCCAAATTGACAAGCTGCCCTGTGACTACCAAGAAAATCAAAGGTCCAAAAAATACGGTGCTTTTTTAGCTATTTGTGAACATTGTGAGAACAGGGAGGAAAAAATACTGCCATAAGATTCTAGGGAAAAGGTTCATTTATTTTCTTCTTTTTAGAGCAGCACAAGACTTCGTAGAAAGAGTAATCAGAAATATCACTTAAACCATGGGAGATAGGGAACAGTAAGTGTTAAGGCTTTCTGTGGGAGAGAAGTGTTTTCTTATTGAATTGGTTGGGGTTTTTTTGGGTTTGTAATGACAGTGTTTTCATATTTACGTCATTGTAAATAGAAGTGGTAAAGTTGTCTTTTTCTGTTTTTCAAAGAAGTGGGAGGTTATGAAAACATATTTTCTTGGCTGGTTTATTTTCTTTTTTACAAAAGGAAGTTTATTAAAACTGTGAGCATCAGCATCAGCATGTCATAGCAATTCTTCACTTTTTGTAAAGCACCTGACGATATGCATTAATGAATCGCATCATGCATAGTTTAGACTAGGACAGAAAAATCCACAATCTATAATACAAATAGAATATAAAATTTCCCCATCTCTACTTCAGTACTCTCCCTGCATTGTGAGATTAGTGAAGGAAATCCTCTTTTGCTGACCTCTTTGGATAAGGTTGACCCCTCAGCTTCAAGGTTGTATGCTCATATTTGGTACAGTAATAAGCATGGAAAAGCAAAGCGCATTTCACTTATTAATGCTTTCTGTTTGTATTATCTACATTAGTAAAGACTGAACTGAACACAAACAATGCAACAGTATGAATACAAGGCCTCTTCCTTGGTTTTGCTTCAATTAAATTAATTGAAGCTGCTTATATCTGTGTGACACATCTAAAGAGATTACGACGTATCTAGGTAGGCTGCTTGAAATATATAAGCTGCAAAGGAGCTAAAACACTGTGATGCAAAAGGAATCTTCAAAAAGTGAAGTAACTTCTTATCACAGATGCTGGTTTAAGGTCCATATTTACGTGCAGAATAAACTCAAATAGTGTGTTTATCTCTTTTTCCAGTATTTGAGGATTTATATGTTCCTCCAGTCTTGTGAAAAAATTTTGACTTGTGCAAATGAATAATAAAGGTTTATTTAATGGTGATGTTGCTGTCTTTTTGGAATCACTTACTATAGGCAGAATGACCTAAAAAACCAGGTATTTTCGTATATAGGCTTGGCATGACTCTGGCAAAGTCTCAACTATTTGATAAATACCAAAGCTCAGTCAAGGTTTGGGTTTTCTAATGACAACTCTACTGTATAAAGCAACTTTTTAGAGTATTTATTTCTGAGAGAAAATCTAATCTGACAAATCTACAAAGCAGCCCACATCTTGGAAGAGATCAGAAGCCAAGTAGGGGAACTAGTCTAGTCACTATAGCTTCCTGGCAGCCCAGCAAACGATCTTAGAAAGTCTTCTGAAGAGATGTTCTTCCCAATTCTGAGTCCTTTCCAGGTTCGATGTGAAACTAAAGTATTTATGTAGGCATAGAAAAGGGTGACTTATAGATGAAGTTTGTTGCTTGGGATCATTGTACCATATCAAAGAGATGGCGTTAAAGGAAAAAATTGTGCCAGTATGGTTTCTTGTTGGTTTGATTTCAGTTGAGTATACATGACCTAGTGTGAGTGTCTTTGCATGGCAATGTCGTCCTTTCTTTCTTCAATTGAGAAACCATTTCTTTTAGCTCATACTACTGCGGCTACAGTTTATACCAGAGAACAGCTTCTCTTTTTGTAGGTACACATCATGAATAACAGATTTATTTGGTGCCAAATGAGATGCCCTGATTTGTGAGCTTTCCATAAACATATCTGAATTGTTCAATTTCCTTCTCATTGCATAATTTCCATCTTGGCCTACTGCCTGCTGATATTCAGATAAAGAGTGCATTCAAGTCATTTACAAAAATGCTGTGAAACTGTTTGAATGTAGCCTGCTATCAAACATAACAGGATTGTTCAATTTTTATTTATGTGTAATGTAAGTACTATTCACCATTTTCTTTTAACAGCTACTTTAACAACCGTCTTGCTGTAATGAATGGTAACAGGAGGAAAAAAGAGCATTGGAAGTTACCTGCTTAAATGAATATATTCCATGTTCATGCCAGAATGTATCATTGATTGTTATTTATAGGTTTGTTTTAATGCTTTTTTGTTTGAGGAAACAAGCAAGATAGCTTATTGTTTTATTTTTTTCTTCCTTTTTCTTTCATGTGCTTTCAACACGGTGATGGATTCCTAACATGGATATCTGCTCTGCAAATGGCTTGGCTTTAATATAACTTCAATAGGTAAGTGAATAATACCAAATTACTATTTTACTTTTGCTGCAGCATATTTATTTAAAATTTAGATCGTAAAAGAATTAAAGTGAATTTCCAAAGCAGCAGTGAAAGCATATTTCATATTGAACCCAGCAAAAAGCAGACTGGATTGTTAAGGGTGGTATCAGCCTAATCCTTCCTTTTCTCAGGGAAAATGTATCTCACCGTGTTTTAGCCTCGATGTCAGGATAGATTTAGCACCTGCTTAACTAATTGCATTGTAGCTTTTATTTAATCTTCATGGTTAAACTTAAAGAAAGAGTTACAATGGAAAAGGATTCCTTTATCTTTGAGAGTATATTCCATACTCAAGGAATGGGAAGAAAAATGGTAAGAAAAGAAACCTTCTCTACAACCACTAAAATACAGGAGTATTGTGTTATCAATGGTTAGATATATTTAGTTATGAAGTTCTGGATGATGAACATGACTGAGAAAGGGCAGCAAAGCAAGGTACATGAATCTGAAAAACTCTTTTCTGAAATCATTCTATTCAGTGGGTAAGTGTCCATTGGATACCATTGTTACAGTGTCTATTGACTGTTACTTTATAGTAGTAAATATGACAATATAGATAATACCAAAATGGTGTTCCTGAGGATGTAGACACTTACTAAAATTATTCCATATCCAGGCAGTTCTTGAGGTAGTCTTTCATGCATGTATAGCAGAATGACAGGAATATATATATTAATAAAATCATACCACAAATAATCAATGGAAGATTTTTAAACTATGGTATTTAGTGTTATCTTGCCTATCAATCTGGCAAGGATTTTTTCTAAATATGGACTTTCTGTGTATTTGTGTAGTTCTATTTTGGCTCTTACAGAGGCAGGGAAAGAATGCTGGGGATATCTGAACATTTAAGTTGGCCTTTGAAGCTGAGTTTGCGCTGATATCCTCACCTTCACGGCCAGGCTATGTCCTAGCCTTGCCGTGTAGGAGCTGACTTTGCCGTGGCAAGAAGGATCAGGAGAGGACCCTGGCAGGTGCTGGAACCTGCAAGAAGAGCATGTGCATGCTTAGTTACAACTGAGTTTAACTGATGGTTAAGACTGTTTCTTTAACATTTCTTTGCTGTTACTGCCACTTCGTAGCTGAGATTAAGGGTTGTAATTCAAATACAGGAACAATAGCTCTGGAGGTTCCCTCATTTGTATGTTTTCCATGGAGTGTAGGTATTTCCTCATGGTGGCAGTAAGAGCAACATGGCTCTGGGCAATATTTCTGCAGCTGCACGCAACCAGATACAATATAATGCTCTGTGATACAGATATTGTAATAATGTCTTGAATTGTTCAGACCATGACAAGGAGAAAGATGGCAAAACCGAGCTATCCTCTTGTTGAGATCATAATCTCAAAAAGATGAGTGTTCATTGTTGTTGCCAAGAGCAAAATTTGGCCTGTGATGTTGCTAGGGTTTCTCAATTAGCACACTTACTGCATAATACTTGCTTTGCCTGTTTTCACTAGGTAGCCAGCATTTGGCAGAACAGATATGTCAGTTTGCATTACAATAGACCCTTATGAGAGATGTTAGGAAGGAAAGCATATACTTTAGAATACTGTGACAGGGAAAGCCAAGAAACTATGTAAAACCTGATAGCTGTTAAGTAGATATATTATTTTGCTGGTTTACACCAGTCAGATGTACAACTTTTTTCTGTGCATTTAGTATACGCAGACAGGAAGAAAGACGAGTCGAGCGCATTGTACTTGTCCAGGTACAGTACAATTACTCAATTTTTTTTCTTGCAAAACCTGACACTACTGTACTTCAGACTGGTGTTGCAGGTTTCACCGGGGAAAGAACAGCTGGCTTCTTTATTAGATTTTATGTCATACATAAGGAGGCCATGTTTCCCATTGTCAGAGTGTAAAAGAAAATGAAAGCTCTGGGCATCATTAAAATCTTGGAAGTGTAGTAGTATGTGTCAGTTCCATTCCCACAACACCTGGATCAAAAGCTTAGTGTGAGGCCACTTAGCAAACAAAACCAGACTGTTTTCCACACTTCAGATTTTTTGCATTAAGTTTCCAGTAACTTTCTATTTAAATTATGTTCAGCAATATTGTCTTGGGTATTGTACTTCTGGAGGGTATTGAAAAAGGAAACTTACGCAACTGTAGAAAACAACTTTTTAATGTATTTCTGATTATCTTTTCTTCTACACACTGTGAATTGATACTAGCAAAAATTTGAATTAGAAAAATATGTGCTTTGATCCCAAGGGCTACCAGAAAGGTGTCCCTGGGTTTGTTTTTTTTACATTTTCACATCTTCTAGAATGCAATGCACATCATACATCTTGAGTTACACAGTTCCACCACGAGGTTTGCTGAACTAGGTGGGTTAATAAAAAGAGAGAACTGATGTGGTCTTTCTTTTGAGTATAGTAATTCTGAAAGACTACACATTGCAGAGTAGAAAGGAGTCAGACCAGCTTTTAGCATTTTTTTGTGCAAGATGATGACACAGGTTGTTATGCCAAGTTTGAAAAGAGGTACGTGGTAATGTCAATATTTCAGAAGAAATCAATGACTTCCATCAGTGTTCAAAATGCTCAGTGAGTGTATATTAAATAATGTAGTTTCCAAAATTGTCTACAATTCCTATCAACATGACAAATTAGCCATGTAACTAGGAAAACTGTTAGCAAGAATAGGAAAGTGTTGTATCTTTCTACATCTTATAATTATATTTAAGATCTAGGGTGGTTTTGCTGAAAAGGTGGGATTGTAAAGAATGGTTAGGCAAAGAAAAATGAGGCTTGTACTTTAGAAGTGTGCATAAAACAGTGATGAAATATATAATTTGTTCAAAAGGGAAGTTGCAATGGAGCAGATACTTGCAAAAAGAACCATTATTGGTTCATTGTGGAGATCAGAGGCATCATTCTGAGAAAATAATAAATAGGAGAGATCAGGGAAAATTGGGGAAAACATTGTAGAATTCAAAAATTAGGGTTTTAATAGATTATCCTTCCAATGTCACAAGAGGACTGTTGCTCTTTGTCTTTGAAAATTAGTTGAACAGTCAGAGAAAGTAAGTCAGAAGTGATGTTAGAACCGATGATAACGTGGTGAGAATTTATAGAGCTACCTGAAGCTTACTCAAGTAAACTGGGGAAGTGTAAAAAATGTTTGATGTTTATTGACAAGATCTTTTCAGGCAAATATTTTGAACTTCTATATTCCTCTCCTTTCTTCCATTCGGTATACAACACAAATTAAACTATTTTATTATTATTATTACTACTGCTACTTCAGGTAAGCGCAGTCTGAGAATTTCTATCTTTTTCCTCATAGTGCATCCTAGCTCATGTCATGGCCCAGCAGTTCAATCCCATAACGACTTTGTAGCTGGAGCAGAATTTACAAGCTAATAGTATTCATGTGCTGCTTTTTGATTCCTGTGTCATTAAACATCAGATGAGATACCATTTCTTTCTGGTTATTCATCTTCTTTCCTGTGGCTTAAAGTTCTACTGGATGTAGTCTTATAGACTGGAATTTATGTACTTCACTACTTCTATCTATATATGTGTATATACATATAGATGTGTGTGTGTTCACATATATGTTTGCTTTAGTTGCAAAGTGTATTATACTTTACATCAGGAACATGTTGCAGAGAGAAACTGAAACATTAAGTATCATATAGCATTGAATATCAAGAGATTACCTGTTATTTTTACCTTACAGCTGAGTCCTCTCTCCCTTTTCCTTTCTGCACACACATTTCATTTTGTCTTCCCAATAATGGTTTAGATAGGTTACTCCCTAGCAGACTGGCTGCTTGCTGCTTGGTAACTGTAGTCTTAATAAATGATGCATGAGATGCCAAAATAGTTATGAGAGCATTGAAAACCATTGGCTTCCTGCAGCAGTCTTAAATGAGGTTTCTTTCCAGAGCCACATGTGATTTAACACCATGAAAATTTAGTGAGGAATATGTAATAATCCCCTTGAATGATAAGCATCAGTTTTCCAAAAGTCTGGGCAATGCTGTACTTTGTGAAGACCGTAAAGAACATTTCCTGTCCTCAGGTGAGAAGTTGTGATACTGAGACGGTGTTTAATATGAGGGACTCATCGGAATCAGCCCTTCATATTCATCAATTTTACCGGAAAGTTAGAGCGATAGTAGAAGCAGTATGTAACGGATTAATCTCAATGTTTTGATACATGTGTAAATCTACATAAAGATACTTTCCAACCATTTCCCTCCTATCATGTCTGTATGCACGTTTGGGTTCCTCACAGGAAAGAGCTACCAAAAGTGCTGTAAAGACTTCAATATCTAATTAAGGAAATACTGGTTTGCAATAAGCCACATTCCAATTAACCCACAGTAGTATCTGTCACTGACCCTTGTGTTGTTTTGAACACATGACATGTGGCATGAGGAAGCTTGCTTGAGTTCACCAGCCTGAGTGTAGCATGTGCAGTCATGGAGTCAGTGTGGAGTCGCTAGTGTGTTGTAAATTCACAGCCAAGTCTTCTAGGCTATTATGCCTTCAGTTAGAAAAGCCCTTTATCAGAAATGGGTAGGCTTTATGAACTATTTTGATCCATCTCTCCTATCAGGGTTTTCTCTGGTCTGTTTCTCATTAAAGGTCTATTACAACTTATATCAGCATAATAGATCTCTACAAACTCCCACTATCTGCCATTATTTGTCATGTATTTATTGACATCTATATTTAAACACTTAATGCTCTGCATTATGCTCTCAGGATCCGTAACAGCAGGCCATCAGTGTAAACCAGCTCAGTGCCATTAAAACTAAGCTACTAACTTATGTCGATCTAAAATAGACTTGAAGATGCAGATGTTGATGCTGTTGTGTTGCTCTCTCTGTATTGCTTTTAATTCTGTTTCTTTTGAACACTGAATGTTTTTAAAAGCAAATGAATTAAAGCTCAGAGACTTCATTAAACATAAACTGTTATAGTGGGCTTAAATGCCTGGTTAAAATTGCCATATGGAAAGCTGACTTTTTTGAAATATTTTCTTTAAAAAGAAACGAAAATATTTTCTTGATATTAGGTGAGATGAAATTTAGGAAAATATTGAAGCATCTGCATAGTAAAACAATACTAAATGACAAGCAACACTGGGGTGTCTCAAAATGTATAAACAGAATCTGAATTTTAGTCTGTTCTATGTTTGAAACTTCCATTCTGTTTAAAGAAAATCAGGGAGAGAAAAAAAAAAAAAAAAAAAGGAAAGTTTTAGCTACATCAGAATGTGGATTTAAAAGAGAAATGCATTTGCATGTCACTTTTTTAGGAACTGTTATATTGTGCTCACAGTAGGTCATAGAGAGACTTAAAGAGCAAAGGCTGTTGCAGAAAGCCAGAAAACAGAAATAGCAGGTTTGCACCTGCCTCCTAATAAAAGATGTGTATTTTTCAAACAAACCATTGGAAATGTTCTTGAAATGTAAAATATGACTATTGCAGCATGCACTGCATATATACCGCACTGGTGGTAACTTCTTTAGAAGATGACCTTTTCTGTGAAATGTTTTTCTTCTCTGTATAAAATGGGCATGTAGTTAGCAAACAACTATATGCACTTGCCTTAAAAACAGCAATAAGCTGTCCATAGTGTTTTTATAGACACTTTGTAGACACCTGAAGAATAACCCATTTGATTTCTTCGGTGAAAGTGAGGTTGGTATGGAGGAACCTCTGGTATGTATGGCATGCATAAGCATACCAAGATAATAGATTTAGACTTGGAATAGTCTAAATCTAGTGTTTAAACAGTAGGGAGAGAGGTGATAGTATGGCGAGGTATGTTCTTTGTTGGATTTCTAGCCATAATAGTGCTCAGCAGTAGAGGCTGTAGCATGGCAGAACAACATAGTTCTGTGTTGCTTATGTCTGCTATGTGTCATCTTGCAGCTAAATTAGTTATTTTTTCTTGCCCTGCCCTGAACTGTTTAATGTGGGGAAGTCGGGGCTTCTGAACTTCCTGATGTGGATCCAGGGGCCTGGTAGTCTTAGCACTACAGGGGGCTTCTACAGAATGTATAATTCCATAAATAATATATTTTATAGTTATTGTTTTTCTGTAAGTAAAATCATTAGCATGGCGATTTTTTTCCTATTCTGTGAGAATTAAACACTTATATTAACATCAGCCTTCCATTTTACCTCAATATTTTTCCCACAAAAAAATTCTTATCTTTCATCATCTATAGAAGTTACTGAGAATGTAATCAGTCATTAAAATGCATGTTTTCGTCTCACTGATTTTTAGAAGGGGGACTTGACATTTGCATTCAATTTGATCACACCAAATTAGGTGTATATATAGGCTCTTGGGCTGATGGGATCCTGTGGCACGAATCTCTTGCAGCTCCTTCTCCCCACCTTTTTAGAAAGAAGAGAGTGATGGGCTGGTATATATATATATGTAGCAGTGTGTAAAGCAAATAGTTGGAGAATGGAAGCACCGTATTTTAAAAGAAGTAATAAACTGGTATGGACTAATAAGTAATAACTGAGACTTTGCCACCTTTCTTAGATGAGCAATAAAAAGAACATTCAACATGAAAAATTAAAGGTGTTATGGAGATGTTGAAAGTGAATTTCTGTCTCTTACTGAGGGATTATGAGAGAGATGAAGGATTCCAGTCTTTGAGAACCACAGATAGTAATTTCTCTAGCTCTATGGGACATACTATGCTTAGGAACGAAACTGTGTCTAATAAAATCTGAGGCTGAAATATTACCCCTGGCTTCCAGAACGTTATTCCTTTTATCATCTCAAAGGAATGCTGCATTCCAGTTAACCATCCGAGTACCAAGGTTCACCAGTGCTCGACAGTTACTTGCGATTTATCATCTGTATTTCTGTGTATGCATGTATCGCTGCAGGATTTTTCTGAGAGCAAGGATGGAGAGGGAGAAATATTTCCTGTCTGTAAAGCTGAATAATAATCTGATGAACAACTTGCCACACAGAAGAGCCTTGCTGTATGTGTTAACCATCTTTCCTCCCAAACATTTTGTTAATGAGACTATTAAGCCATTAATTAATAGTAGTATACTACTTGCATGTACACATGTTAACGGGTCATATGTATGTCAGACAATAGTTGTGATTCTTCTTTGTGTACCCAAACTATTTCTGATAGATACACAGAAATTTTAACCTCCCATATTGACAGTAAAGCAGGAATCCTGCAGGGGTGGCATCAAGAACACAGAAAGAACATTAAAGACGCAGCCTGTTTACTAGGCATATGTTCATCCTGGCTTTGCCTGCTTTGTGTAAAATGTGTTGCAAAGAACATGCTCTAGTACTGAGATATCTAAAATGTGAAAATAAATGTTTAATTTTGAGACAAATGGAATACATGAATCCTCAGTTCATGCTATTTTGTGTTCTGCAGTCTTTTCCCTTTACTTCCATACATTTCCTTTCTAATTTTCTGTCTTTTCTGAAATGTGATTGGAAATAACTCGCATGAATTTTTCACATTGTGCATTTTTAAGGTGAGGTTACTAGGACAGTTTTTTACAATCGGAGCACCTTCCTCTGTAAGCATTTTAGAAGGTGTATTGGCTGTGGAATTACTGAAATGTAATGTATCTCTCAAGGATTACAAATACATCTGAATTACACTCCTTATTTTGGAGCCTCATCCAGATCTCATTAAACTCAACTAAAATGTATGCTTGTAGGTCGGTTGCCCCAAGGCCAGTTGCTTAAGGCAATCTTAGCTAAGGACACAGTTGTGAGAATTGCAAAGTCATGATCTTGACAGTTAAGTGCCTCTGATTGTGTCATTGCTTCAGTGAAGGCTTTTTACTTAAATTGGTTATGAAAAAGTTAAGACTATAAATTGAAGCAAATATATGGAGATAGAAAAAAAAGTAGGGATGGAGTCTTTAAAGCAAAATACATAAACTTTAACCAGTTCCTGGTCTGGTTTAATCATCATTGTAAGGACAGTGGGCCCAATTTGCTTTCCTTTGGGGTACTCAGTTCCATTGCTGGGGCGCTGCTCTAAAATAGTCATATTTTTTGCTTGTATTTGGATTCTCTTCTGCTTCAGATTAATTTGTCTCCATGAAATGCATAAGAAAAAGACAATGGCACCATATAACCATTTTGCAGTCACTTTTCTCAGTTGAAAATGCTTGTTAACATCACAATGGCAGTAAAGAAAAGAATCAAGTCCCCCTTAAGGTCTTATTTTTCAGCCCTGGATAGTATGTGTGACCAGCCTTTGTTTCCTGCCTTAGGGTTTAGAGATGAGGAAGGCAAGGTACAACATTTAGTCAATAATCTTAAATGCAAAAGCGTGCTTTTTTTAAATTAATTTTAAATTTCCAAATGGAAGAGAGCAGTTTATTAATTTATTACTTCCTTCTCTCCTGTAGTTGTACAGTTTGCTTTAAGGACTCTTCAGCTACATGTTTCTTTTCAGCTAAGCGGTTATTTTTTATCCCATGAAAGAAAGATCCTTTCTAAGGAAAAAAAAAAAATTAAGAGTTTCTAATTTGTGGTAGTATTCTGAGAAAGGAAGGGGAAGAGATGGTAAGGAAGAACGACTGGGCTTATTTTTCTTCAAGGGTTAGAAATAAGGCAAGGTGTGTCACTAGATTTTCTATAGTTCAACTGACAAAGAAATTGATTTTAAAAGGGGTGAAAGCTCTGTAAGTTTTCGTCAGTCTTGAATAAATACCACATATATTTAGAAACTGACTGAATTACAGAAAGACTTTGTTACACCATCTTGATGCATAAATGCAATGGAGATTTTTCTGCATTAATTCTATATATTTATTGTACAGTGTCTAAATCACGAGTCAGATGTGGCATTTCGTTGGAGTAAGTGCATAATTAAAGTGCAATGTGTAATGAACCTGGAACTTTTTCAGTGAGAAAAAATAATCCACAGATTTGTCTTAATTATGAGAAGAAAGAACTGAACCCAGCACAGTCTCTTAATTAGACCTTTCCAATGCTCTTTTATCATTTTTTAAAATCTAAACACACACAAACTAGTGACTTATTTGTTTAACCCTTTGTTTTACACTTTATATCATAGAAATTGCTTCTCTTGCAACAGAAATAATAATCATATGGGACACCACCATTATGGAAGTGTAGAATTCAGTTACGGAATTCTTGATTAGCGCTATAGTGTAAGAGGTCTTAAAACAGCGACAGTTACTTTATTTATCAACAGCTTTAAGGGCAAAATAGCAGGGAAGTGTAAGGGGTATTTTGCAAATAAGTGGTATCCTTACTGTTCAACTACACCCTAGAGAAAGGGGAGCGTCGGAGAGATGTGTATTTTGATGGCGCGAGCTGCAGAAATCCCAGCTGCGAGCGGTGTTGCTGCAGGGAAAGACCAGCAGCCAGGGACGAAGCAGGGCCCCGGCTGCTCCGGCTGCCTTGGGCCAGCCGAGCCCTGGCGGGGCCCCGTGCTCTGGGAGGGGTCAGCGCCCATCAGGCAGAGCTCTGCAGTCAGTGCCCAAATGACGGGCACAGCTCCACAGCAGCCAAACAGGGTGCCATGTGCAATACCTTCTGCCTGTGGGATGGCAGTGTCCTCATCAATCGCATGACGAGGAGGGAAAGCATGTATTTATTTAATCGAGTTGAAGGCTTGGTTATGGCTTTCTGACTGATGCACGTGCATGGTCTCTGTGCAGAGAGACAGTTGGGGGAGGCTCAGATTAAGATGAGCTATGTATCTAAATTCCCTTTTCAGTCAGTAGAGCCAAT
Source organism: Podiceps cristatus (assembly GCA_000699545.1). Classification (NCBI taxonomy): domain Eukaryota; kingdom Metazoa; phylum Chordata; class Aves; order Podicipediformes; family Podicipedidae; genus Podiceps; species Podiceps cristatus. The sequence goes on along the minus strand of KL273216.1, from coordinate 44,429 downwards.
GGAGCCAAGAAAACATCTTAAAGCAGATATCTCCTGGCTGGCTTACCGAGTCTTTCTTGACACCTTTGAGTACATTGACTAGATCTCAGCTAATCATCACGGGAGCTTAAACACCAATCTCACACGCTTACATCAAGTTTTAGCTGTCTATATTTTGCGCTGCATCCCATTAGCTGACTTCAACAACAGGATTCAGGTCCCTCAGCATAGGCTATTATGCATTAGTAGTACTATTTTACAAGCCATCGCATATTCACCTCTTCCACAACTTCCACCTACCCAGGAGTGAGTTTCCCTTAAACCATATCTGCCAGCTCTATGCAGATGTCTAAAATGCCCCCAGGCATCTAAAATGATACTAGGCACCCATATTTTAGGGACCTGTATGCCAACCTTACTCTTTTACCAGTAGTTGCAAAGAAGAGGTAGTAGCAAATGAAAGCTAACTTGTCATTTCCATTCTTATAAGTTACAAATGCAAGTCCATCAGTATTCCTTCACTGATGATACTGGGTCTTTTATAGAAGACAGGTAACTTAGGTTGTAGATATATGAATTTGAAGGAAAGCTAATGTAGCATTACTAGAATTGTCTATTGTCCATAGAAAAGATAACAGGAAATATTCTTTTAACTAGAGGTGTTCCAAGACACAACTATCCTTAATCTGGCTAGTTGGGGACCAAGTAGCTGAGAAACTGGAGCAGTGCTCCAGCATCCTTAATCAGCAATGAAAAGGTTAGAATCATCATTTCTCTTAGACAAAGACTAATGGCAGGTTAAATCATAAAATGTTATATTCAGGACAATAGGAAAAAGTATAGTAGGTTTCCCTCTCCAACTGGTGGCTGTCCCAAATGGCATGTTAAGCCTGCTTTTGTCTTCATGTTCCATAATTCAAAGCAAAGGCAATGCTGGTTCTGCCTCAAAATGGGCAGTAGGCAGTATGTTGCAATTACATGCAGTGCTGGTCAGTGCATACATGCAGTTCTGAACAACTTGTAGCTATAAAGAAGTACAAGTCAGGCAAATGCAGAAGTGTCGAAACAGTGAATTGCTCTGTATGTGCAGAGAGTTGGCTCTGTGGGAAGGATGAAGCTTTATGTTCACAGTGTGTTTGAATGGGGTGAGGCTGCAGATGCATTTATTCACAGTGAATAGATATGTAAAAAGGGATCTTAAAGTCATTTCTGTCAGCTCTGTTGGAGCTAAACAGGAACAAGGAAGTATACAGACACTGAATCGGTTACATGGAGGCCTATTTTTCCCCTGCTGAAAGGGTAATACAAATTTCGAAATCAGCTTCTGGTATCACTCAGGAAGAAACTATTGTCAACTGTTTGGGCTCCTGTAACAACTTGATAGAAATAGGGGTAGATGTCTAGAGATTCTTCATATATTTTACATACATTAACTTAGGTTGAGTAAGAAGCACGAGATGATTGTTTTGTTTATTTTTATTTTAAGACATATTTGTAGCACCTCTGACTTTCCACCTTTTTCTGGAGCACCACACAAGGATTGATTTTGTGTTGATGCCACTACTAGGCAAATTTTCTGAACTTGCCTCCGTTCTGGCATTTCTGTATACCTTTGAGGTGTTTTTTACTGCAGTGCAATGCATAAAGTTCTCCTGAAGATCTTAAAAGCTTTCTTTTCAGCTTTAGTATGACTGTTTCAGAGATGGAGAGAGATTAAAATAGTCATTCTGATGCTGAATACTCATTTAACATGTTGCAGCTGATCCTGGTGGAGTGCTGTGTACAACTTAAGTATCAACAGTGGGGTTTCAACAGAGCTCAGAGTTGCTGCAAATTTCAGTTCTTGGCAAGAATGTCAATTTTGTATGTGCCAAGTGTCTGTTATTTAACCAAGCAGAGGATATTGAGTTACTGTAGCAGAAGCAAGATGTATGATTCATGTTTGCATATCCTTTTTCAAAACAGAAACAAAGAGATTTCGCTTTTAACGCGTCATGCATCTCTCACTAGCCTTTTCTCATTTGCAATGCCATAATTGGGCAACAAAAATATAAGCATTAAGTATTTATTCACTTATTTAGTGAGATGGGTAGCAGAGCATGCTATCAGGTACTAAACAAAACTAGGTAGGACCAAGAACTGCAGCAGCATAGTACGCTTTTTAAAGTTGTAGAGTGATACTCTGTGGTGTTAAAAATCCACCGCTGTCAAGTACAGTTTATTTTGAATAAGAGTTTGAAAAATCATGTTTACAAAGCAATAGTGATTTTAAATCAAATTTTTATTTTGGGCTTGTACAGTGGTTTTGGTGGTGATGAGTTTCGATATGTTTAGGGTTGGGTTTTTTGGGGTAATTTCTCCTACTATTGCTTTTGGAAAGATTGCCTTTTCCAAAGATGTATTTGGGGGCAATTTGGATTGATGCTGTTCCTTTAATGCTTTATCTTAAGACTACAGTCACTGTCAGAACCGATCAGACTAGCAGCCTGTTTAACCCAGTTTTGTCAGCGTGCCACTGAGCACCACAGACCGCAGCCGCAGACAGGGCAGCGTGCGAGGTATTCAACAACTCGCCTGGCTGCCGCTGCCCGCCGGCTCTGCTTGCTCACCGCTGTTGGTCAAAATGTGTTAACAAGCTGCTTAGGATGCGATGAAGTTTGCTGCAGAAATGCTAACTGCATTTTCATGATTCAGCTCTCCTAGCCGAGGATGGTTGTTAAGGCCATTCAGCATATAATGAAGTGGGAATACGGTTAATTCACTTTAGGATGCAGATTATTTCTTCTGTAAGAAAAGTCAGCTGAAAAAAAACTTCACAGCATGTTCCATTTTCAGTTCCAGATTAATTTTGAGGGGTAGCAACTCAACATAAATATCTCTGGGTAAAAGGATGGACTGTAGTAGCATGACCTGGCCTGTCTGCTCCATGACCCTCTCCCACTCGTAGGGTATGCATGCTGAAATAACTGTGACCCTTGCCTTGAATCCCTGGTAGCTTTGCGTGATCAGGGAATCACGCAGTTATCTGCACTGCCAGTATGTGTCGTACACAAATAGGTCCTGGACAGGTCACCAGTGGATAAGTGACGCTGCCATGGACCACAGAAGTATATTAAAAAGTAACATATACAGACTCTTCAGTTCATAGAATCATGGAATCATGTCAAGGTTGGAAAAGACCCCTAAGATCATCGAGTCCAACCGTTCATTTGTAATTATACTACATTCATTTCTACTACTTTGAATTAAGATTCCCCAAATATTTGAAGGATTTTTAGTGATTCAACAAGGTGAAAAGTGTGGTCATCTTAGGTTTGTGTGATAACATTTCTAGTACTTGTCCAGTGCACCTTTTTTTTTTTTTTAAAGAAAGAATTCTGAATAATTTGAAACTCCTAGATAATTGTAAAGGTGGTTTGACTTAAACTGAATATAACAGTTGTGATCAAATAACAGCACTTATTTTGCATTTCATTAAAACTTTGCAGTATTTAATGTAGGATTTTATAGTTCACCTTAGCTTCCTGGTTAACAGGAGGCTTTGGTTCCAAAAATGTTTGTTGCAGACCCTTTGGTCTAGAAAACAGAACAAAAAACATAAGGAAAACCAGTTTGAGACAGTTTTCATATTCTATTCCAGGTGGGATCACATGGTGACAAACTAGGGAGGGGAATTGATTGTAGAGAGGTTAGATTTTATCAGCCAGACTCTGCTGCTCATGGGAGTTTGGGTAAAATGGACATCATTTTGCCTTCTGTATACAATTTCCAGATAAGGATGTCATGAGTTTGCACAAACGGTTCTTACTAGTTCTTCCATACCTAAATATTCAGGCTAAAATAATCTATTCATTGGTGTTACTCTTACAGAGTGAAACAACCAAAATAGTTCAATGCTTTCTGAAGCAATTGAAAGGCAGTATTCTGTATTTCAAAACTGGAAAAGGCATATCCATAGGTAGAACAACTGCATACATTCATTTTTTGTGAAGCTTCCCAAATATTTTTTTTGCAAATTTACTTTAAAGTTTTGTTGACCTTTTTGTTACTAATATGTGACTTTTATTTTGAACTTCAAGATATTATTGTTTGAAATAAAAATTGTATCTGTGCTTATCTTCTGGGATTGTGGACAGCAATTACAAATGGAGAAAGCAAAAGAAGAGTTCCGGTTTATTAGGTACATCGATGTAAATTGCGTGGGTCATGGTAGAGCAGAAATGAATGGGGAAGGATCTATTCTGGTAATGCCAAAGAAAGTAATAGTAGGCTATGTTTTCTAACTAAGAAGAAATACATGGGTTGTTTGGCTGTTTTTTTTTTTTCATTCTCCTTGTGAGAAGTTTTCTTACCAAGCTTGTTTGTTTTTGTTTGGTTTTGTTTGGTTTTGTTTGGTTTGGTTTTTTGTTTTTGTTTTTGTTTTTGTTTTTTTTTCTTTTTTCTTTTAGGGGTCTTTTCCATATTCCAGAATATGATACCATTTCATCATAATATTCAGGCTCCTAAAATAATTTCTGAGGTTAGATTTTCAGTGGGCGTGAACTGCCAAAGTCCTGATCTGAATCTGTGCCCTCGAATCTGTCATGAAATTGAGGCTATAAGACATAATTGTATTTTTAGTCTAGGTGAAAAAAAAGCTAATTATATATGTCATAGTATGTTTGGATTTGGATTCTTTTAGAGGAGGAAGAGGTATCATTTTGGTGATCAGAGCTGCAGAAGTAAAGAGAAAAATAAGGGAAAATGGTTTCAGTAATGCATAAAAGAATGGAAAAATAAAGGAACACAAAGGAGAGAAGAGTTGAAAGAAAAAAAATGATAAAGAAAACCAGCAGATGGGGATTTTGGGGAAACCAAAGAAGCAACAGAAATAACTGTGTTTTGTTTTCATGTAATGCTTGGCCTTAAAGCTGTGTTAGGCTAAAGTGTCCTTTTTATCAGAGCAGTGGGTGTTGCAGAGATTATTTCAGTGGCGAGTCTGTGCAAAGATGAATGTGCTTCTGTTTCCCTCTGCTGATTAGCGCAGTCCCAAATGGCAAGTGTGATAAACCTTGGTCTTTTGATGCCCTTTTTTTTCCCCCCTTCAACTCAAAGACTTTGAGATCACAGGGTAATTTTTTTTCCCTAACAAGACACTGGTGTTTTCTCCTGAATTCTTCATAAATCAGACATTTAAAACACTTAAGATGTTTTCCTTACGTTTCCTGTTTCCATGGAATCTATAGGAGGTTTAAAGTATTCCAGGATGCTTTGCCAGCCCTTAAAGCCATTATCAGATTTTCAGTCTCTTGTGTCTCACTTAGATCTTCTAAGGTATATTGCATAGCTGTTTTCAGTTGAGCAACTCTGCATGAGGAGCTCTTAAATGATGCCGTCTAAACTTCCTGTGTTCCTTTGATTTCACACTGAGTCTATTTTTTGCATCTTACTGACATTTGTCATTCCCTTGAGGCAAGTACTACAGCATATACAACACCCACAGCTAGATAATCACAAGCTTGGACCTGTGACTACTTAAAGCAAAGTCTTTTTAAAGAAAAAGCAGAACAAAGTGTTCCTGTAGTTAGTGCACTGAGCATCAGAGGGAAGGCAGCTGTAAGCCACTTTACATAAGGACTGTGTCTCCAAAACTCCCCTTTCCCCATTTATGTTTTCAGATGTCTTCTTTTGAACCCACCTGCCCTAACTTTTTCCTCAACTTGTCTGGAGTCGCTGCAGTGCAGCATGCAGACTAACGGGGCTGCTGGTTAGTGCACCTGACAGCTCTGCTCTCGTGCCATGCGTGAAGACAAAACACAGTCACATTTAAGGCAGGACTTGGGCCATTTTCTTTAGTGTACCAGGCTTCGAACCTGAGGGCAGACGAGTCAGAAATCATGGCTGACTGGTTTGGCATAGCAAAGCAGCACAGCTCAATAGGCAAAACTCCTGGCCAAGGAGAACATAGCGAACTTCAAATCTTTACTGTAATGCTGATGCCTTTTTTTTTTTTTTGTTTTACATGCCACCTTTGAATGTAATTACTGAAAAGTTTTCATTTTTAAGAATCCTTTTCTGCAGCATGTATTCAAGTGTTCCCTCGTGAGCTGTAAGTTGAGCAACCAGTAAGTTGCTTGATTGTTATGCAGTGCTAAAGCATGACATAGCTTCTGTGCACTAACATAATTGTTCTATTTGTTTCATTTAAAATGTTCCATTAAAATTTAAAAAGAGGAGAAAACATAGCAAGTAAAAGAATGCAGGAGACCGAAGCATAAGAAAGAGATGATTAGAGTCTTTAACTGCAGGACTAGAAAACGGAGATTTGGCTTCTGGAAGAACAGGCAAATTACAGTTCGGGGAGATGGTACTAAAGAAAGAGCTATGACAAAGGCAGTTTGTCATGAAATGTGGAAAGGCTATGCTAGACAGCCTGTAATTATGAGCAAGTTTCCATGTTTGGCAGCAGTACCCTCTGAAAATATTGCTGCATCCATCGTTTCTTGCCAGGCTATGGCACACCGGCTCCCTCAGGTGTGCTGGCAGACGTGTTTGTGGCTCCACACTGTGAACCACAGTTCAGTTCCACTGAGCAAACACTCAGCATATTTTTTAGGAAGAACACAAGAGGAGATTTGGTAGATCAGGTTGCCTGAGCTGTGTCACGGTGTGGTCCAGAAACTACCG
>KL273216.1:0-35066 GCA_000699545.1 Podiceps cristatus | reverse complement strand
GAGTGGCTCGTTAACTCTTGCCAGAAAGACGAGTGACAAGCGTGGCTTTCTGGTGAAAAAGAGCAGAAGGGCTAAGCCTGGCCTCAATGCAGCGAGTAGAGATTTTGTTCAGAGCAATGTGGGATGCTGACAAGGGAAGTAGATTTGGATTTTATCAAGTCAAAATTGTGTTTCTAAAAACTTCTCAAGCAGCCGCTCAAACGTCCTGATCTAATGAGATACAGACAGACAAACTGCCAGTTCAGCTGCAGAGAGAGAGGGCTTGAGCGCAAAACTTGGAACAGCGCTTCCTGCTCCGTGAAACATTTTTCCTCCTTTTGGCAGCTTGCTTGATGGGATCGTTTGACTTCATATATCACGGTGATTTATATTAGCTAGATCTACAGCTCGACTGTACAGAAACTTTGTAAAAGAGCATAATTTGATCTCACAGAGCAGGCGTACAATTTGTAGGGTAAATTGTGATAACACTTCCAGCTTTTGTAGTTCATTGATTTACTTATATAAATGTGTGTGTTTATATATATAGCAAATACATATTATATTGCATACATATGTATGTGAAGCCCACACTTCTCCCTTTTAGTCCTTTACTTTTAGTCTAGTTCCTTCCGCGTGTTGTATTACCGTTGTGTGCATGATGCACAATGAAAATGTATTCTAAAAGGGTACAAAGAAACCTCTCAGTGCTGAGTTTGTGACTTGTTCTCATGCTTGGAGTTAAAGAAATTTTTCCTACAACAAAAGGGACATTTCTGGTTCTCTTGACAGTGTGAACATTGGCTTGCTTTCATGGGCTCATCAAGGTCAACTAATAATTTTACTGGGTTTTCAGGTACCCACAGATACTCTAGCCTTCTGCTGTAAGTCTGTAACATACACTTTGAATGCTTCAATGGCTGAAATATTTTAGGTAACGTGTAACTCTGTGTAGTATAGGTTTTTTTCTTGCCCTGTGATCTAAAGAAGGTCATACTAAATGGCATAGCAGAAGTCCCTTTCATAGATAGCCATGTAAAGATGATACTGGCAAAGTGTAAATGAAATAAAAATGAAATCAAGCCAGGATATTTAAACTTTCAAGGTTGTAGTCCCATAGCTTGCTTATTGAAACAGCACGTAGGGCAGCTATTTTTTTCACTCATAAAATTGAATGTCTATCTTAAAGTTTCAACATAGTTCTCAGATGTCATGGCACATCCTGCCATGTTCTAATAGCATCTGAATATGCAAGACTTACGGTGCAGAGCATTGGCTATTGCTACTCCTGTGCATAGGGGGAGAATGAAGAATACAGGTGTTGCTCTAATACTTATCTGATGCCTACTACTATTGCAGGATTTCTGTTAGTCCAGCAAATTGTAATTTTCCTCTCATGCTTTCTTTGGTCTTTTTAATGATAGAATAGGCTATCAACAGATAGGCTGCTGAGACAATGTAATTCAGCTTTCAATTACCCTGCATGTTGTAATATCACCTAGGAATTAGTTAAGGTTTCCGTGAAAGTTCATGTAAACTAGTTATATACCTAATTAGTATTATGCAAAATGGTTTATTTCTCTTCTACTAGAGTATACTCTAAAAACTACTCTTTTCCTTGCTTGTTTCAGAGCATCTTTTGCACATGTGCATTCCCAATTACAGTAATTCATACATTTTGTACACAGTTTTAATCACTTGAAGGGCTGAATTAGTCTTTTAATTATTAATAAGGTGAAATCCATTGATTTTCTCCAGTTGTCCAAACATGCGTCTGGCCTAATCCTGCCTCAGGCTTCAGAGGAACTGAGATGAACAGCAAATCCTTGAGCTAAACATTCATTTCATGGGATTTAAAGTGGGAGGGAGGAGGCACCTCTCTTTTTTTCTCCTATGACCTTTTCTTTTAGTTTTTTCCCTTTTCTCATATGCAAACATTTGAAAGCTGTAATTTTGTGAAGATAAAAATAAGTGAAAACAGAGTAGTTTGAAAAAAATGTTCAAAAGCCAGGTTATTGCTTGCTTAAGTCTACTCAATTTATGTGACTGAGTAACTGATGAAAGTAGACCTGTGGTGCAAAAGGCTTTGCTACTGAAACTAAGAAGTCACATAGCTAATGAGCAAACCTGAGAGTATTCTAGCACATAAAAGTCTGTAAGACTTATATAAGATAATGCAAGATTTGTGTGCTGTGTTAATACACATGTGTATGTGAGGTTTATCCTATGATTAGTGTCAGATTTTCCCTTTTGTATGAAGGACTCTCTTCACTAAAGCCTCTGGCTCAGATGCAGACCGGTGGTTTGATGCAATTTTGTCACAGTTTATTTCTTTAATTGATCTGATCCTCCTTGTTCTTTACATATGACCCTGGTTACTAAAACCTGGCATCCATCCGTCCTACAGGAGTCAAATAATATGTTAAGTCCTTTTTCTTTTATCAGTTTAGTTTTGCTTCATCTCAAACTCCCGTCATGTTGTATTACCATAAGAAGTCTCTGCTATGAGAGCTGAATCCAAGCTAAAGTAGCTTTAAAAGAACAGGGGACTTGGGGGGGGGGGGAATAAAATTCAGAAACCATACAGACTGTGGTTAAAAACTCCCACGATTTATTAAAATAAAAATATCTAGTTTGAAGCTGTCCTTGGTGCTTTTCTGGAAATCAGTGCCAAGTCTCTGAGCTTTACTCTGTTGTTTTCAGAATTTTTAGCTTCTGAACAGATTCTTTTCAACTGCTCAGTGTCCCTGATCTTGGGGACTTAATTCCAAAAATGATATAAGCATTTCAGAAAGCATCCATGAATATAACAAGTTCAAAGTGGCAAGTATCAGTACCTCAGTTGTGCAGAGGAAGATGGTATGCGTCTTCTCTGAAGAGAAATAGTGTTTTTCACTGCTGCCACTAAAGGAAAGCCTCCTTTGGGATCTTGTTAGATGCTTTCATGTGAGGACCATTTGACCCACTTCTGACTAGTGAGCAGGCTTAGAAGGCAGTAGTTGTTGGGGGTATGCCTGTGGCTGATCTCCTCCCCCTCTTTGCAGTGAGAGAAAACCCTCAGTGGAATATATTAGGGATAATAACGGGGTAAAAATGTCAGTTAAAGAAGGGTGACGGATGGAGGTCCTAGCCAAAAATAATAATAATAATAAACAAAAATCTTCAAAAGGTGTCTCTGTTTACCACAAAGACAGCATGAGAATAACATTGGATGTCCTTTTTAAAACAGATGAAAAAAAGAATACTTATAGAACTCATATTTGTTTTTAATAACAGATAGTATTAGTAACTGAGTATCACTTAATGTAGACTTTTAAATTGAGCCCAAATTTTCCTTTAACACAATGATATCAATTTAATGAAATTGACATATACATTGTTTGGAAGAAAATTGATTGGGTTTTGACTGCCTGTTACTAACAAAGAAAGGAGGGGGAGTGCTTATGAAGACTGTATGTTTAAGCTACCTGAGAACGAGGTGGTATAGAAAACAGTTTTATGGTAGGGAAAACATCAGCAAAATAATTCAGATTATGTACCCATAACAGATCCTTTATATCTGATATCTAAGAAAAATAGGAGAAAAAAAAAAATCAACAAAACCTTTCAGCCATAATGCCATTTCTTAGCCAAAACAAAATACCTGTTATTTTTCCATCTTGATGAGTGGACTCCTTTGCCAAATACAGTAATTTTGGTGGTTTTCAGTAGGATAACACCATTGTAAGGCAGACAGTTTGAAACTGGTAATATCTGTTTCCTTTTAAGATATTGAATATCTACAAAACCTTTTTAGCTTTTTGCATGCTACAACAGGCCTTCATGCAGGTACCCATGTTTTCTAGATTATGAGATTATTGTATTCGTGTCCCTGGGAAAGCTAGTTTTGATGTATGATTTCCTCCCTGATCACCTCTAAATATGCAAGACTGGATCTACAGCAGTGCACGTGGAAGAGATCAGAAATAAGTAACTTTGGAAAAAATGATTTATGTTAAGCTATGTTTAACTACATGAAATATGAAATATTCTTCTTTCCTGCCACTGGGGTTCCTCATAAATAATCTGTCTGACTCTGTACAGAACAGAGTAATAACTGTATCAAGAGAGAAGCAGAGAAACCAATGAAATTGTTGTGACAAGTGGAAAACAAGAGGGAGAACTCGATAAAACAGAAATTTTCTGTTATTGCTTTGTACTTGGAAGTCCACTTAAACATTGGATCTTTAGATCATTTTTCAAGGCTTTATTTGTATTGTTGAAAAGAAACTGGAAACCAACAGATGAATGTCCTTAAGAAAAATTCTTCCCCATCATCTTCTGAATGCTTGTCAGTACTTTTCAAATAAGGGTGTGACGGAAAAACCAACCCAAAGGGATAAAACCAGAGTGCTGAGGCAGTGTTAGGCCCGAGGAATCCAACAGGATGTAAGATGAAGACATCTGTAGCTGAATAAAGACGCCGCCTTTAGGAGATTATCCTGAAAATGATTGCAGCTGCCACCAGAGAGCAGAAGTGCCAGATGCTGCCGTGGCCCCCGGGGAACCGGCTGTGTGTGATGAGTTGTCGGAGACAGGAGGGTTGGAGGAACAGGCATCCTTCTCCAGATCTTGCAATAAGAAATCAGACTGTGACAGCCCTACCCTTAGCCTTTGTCACCAATAAGGGAAAATTCACTATAGGCCTCTTGCCGTCAATTATCTCTTTGTGGCATTTGAGATGTGACTTGTGGGAAATAACTACAATGGTACTTGTATGGATGCTAAAAGCTCTTTGCATAGATTTTGGACTGAAAATGTGTGTTGCTCCATAAAGTGTTCGGATTTTTAGTTTGTTAATTATGTATTTTATACTTTTGAAAGTGACGTAGAATTTCTATAATAGAGGTGGTGTATCATGTCAGGAAAACTAAGTATGTTTGTTTCATTAATTAAGTATAGCGCTTTTCAGTTTATGTACAGGAAGCAAATATTCTTGCCTAACTCAAATAACCAGAATGTTCAAAATTTTTTTAGTAATAGTTCTTAAATCTGAATTTCCACTACAAGAACTGTAAATCATTCTTGGCTATAAGAATGGTACTCGTAAAAGCCTAAGCATGTTATTTTTAACTCAATTATTTGATTAATATGAGGGCTCTCTCACACAAAGTGACAAAACATATTCTGTTCCTATACATGTATTTGTTTTTCCTCTCAGTGCGTTTGTAGACAGTTACACTTATTTCCTCATTGCTGTGTAGTTATGTTCCCATGTGAATGGCTCCTAAAATGATTCAACCTTCCTTAAACATTTTTGACACCACAATACTGTTTCTCAGCGGTACATAACTGAGAAGCTTAGAACCAACAAGTGTGAATTAGTGCTTTCAGATTTATACCAGAAATTCTTTAACTGTAGTGCAACTGAAAGGATTTTTATGATAGTCATTTAGAAATTCCAAAGGATGCCAAAGTGATTCATGTGTCTGTAGTCTGATTTTAATGTACTTTTTTTAAAGGGGAAGTTTACATATGCATGAAAAGTTCTGTTAATTCTCATTTTTTTTATTCTTTTTTGTCTGTTGTCTGCCCTCTATAATTATATTGGTATCAAACCTTGATTCTAGTGTTAGTAATTCCCTCTCTATTACTGTGTTCACCTCAATTATTTTACCACACAGGCACTTAATTATGCTATAAGTAACTCTTTGCTCTCTTGTTCAACCCACTCAGCATGTTGAGCTGATTTCAATATCTATCTCAGAGTTCACCACATGTCATATGTCTTATAGACAGAGTTTATAGAAGATAACCCATATGTCAGATAATAACATCACCATCCTATCCTGTTGACCTCACCCTTTGACCCCAGGATGGATAGATTGCTGTCTTGCATGGTCACAGTTGCTAAAGTGTTCTGTCCACCGCCAATTAGGATGGATGTCCTGAATTTTCCAACATATACAAAATACTTTAGCCAATCAGCAGTAGGCTGTTGTGCCATTTGTCTTCATCTTGCCAACTTCATTTTGTGTTGTGAGGCAACCAAGGAAAATGGAAGCACTTTTCTGGTCAAAGCCATGTATAATGCTATGACAGCTAAAGGATGATTTTCTACTCTGTGAGTGGTAATTAAACATAATAATGGCAGATCTCAATCATCAGGCTTTAAAGTGATGAAAATGAGAAACAAGTTTGTGTGTCAATCATTTTCATCTAAATGCAGTCTAGAAATTGTAAACAGGAAAAATCATAACTCGATGTTATTTACATAGAGTTTGAGAAAGGATCCATGTTTTTTGTGTGTTAACTTTTTTCATAACATCACATAGATTGTATTCTGTTTAATGATACATAAGTCATATTCTGTTTAGTGATACGTAAATCTGAACTCAGTCATTTCTGGGTTGATATGCATAGCCATAGATAGCTAAGAAGGAAGTATGTGTGTATACTTTCTGCAGATGGATTTTATTAGACATTTTGTAAGAAGAAATACCATGTTTAACTTCTCAGACAAAAGAGTTTTCTAGTTCCCAAGTGAAAATATCTATGGAAACATTCTATAAATGATGCTGGCCTTAAATTATTTTATAATTATCCTGGCATCCATCCCAGAAGCAGACGAGATGATAATGCAGTTCACCTGGAGGTGCAATAGGCCCTCAGCAGTTTTCAGCAGTTTTAGTCCACAGCCTTGTTCATGACCTCAAGCTTTTGAATGAACTTGAAGAGCAATTTTGAAGAGACTGTACTGCAGAGAGAGTATTTGAGCTGAAAGAAATTTAAATTTGCTTTGATTAGACTCTGTCACCGAAGAAAAGCTGAAGTTTCTTTGCAAAGAGCAGACGAAGACAACATTTTAAACTACGTCAAGCCTAAATTTCCCACTGCCGTTACCAAACAACATCTCTTTTCTGGGCTTCAGATTTGTTCCATACACGTGTGTTTCTTCGCTAAGTACTGGCAAAGTCTCCCAATTGTCTTGAGACAATTCTGGACTCTGGAGTCACATTTCTATGTAGCATGAAGTCTTTGACTTGCCACCTACTACAGCTTTATAGACTGTCTATACCAGAGCTGCCAAAAAGGAATGTAGACTTGTTATCTATAAGTTTAATGTGTTGTTAAACTCTCCTCAGACTTACCTGTCTCTTTTAAGCCTTGGTAGGTCTGTTGGGATGCTGTATTAGGAGGCCCTGTGAGAGGCTGAGGGCTGTTTCACAGCTGAATCTTCCCATTCTCTCGCACGTGAGTCAGCAAGAGTTCATGATTATTTGCATCAGAAACTGATAGTGCTCGTAAGCTCACGGACATCTGACCTGTATTGATCTTTAGAAAGAGATCATTGAACAAAGGTAAAGATGTTGTCTCTGTGGAGAGATGTGCAAGTAAAATCTTGCCACAGATGCAAAACCCAGCTAATCCCTGTGCAGATAAGCACTTCTACATAACTATAATCTTTTTGTTATCTGCCCCCCTCCCCCCCACCTCCTCTCCAGCATTCCTAGGTAATGATTTAGATCTGTTTCTGGGGACAACACTAAGTGGTATGGAATCAATGGTAGGAAGTAAGGGCAGAAGAAAAAAAAAAAAACCTCTGTTGGTTTGCTCCCCATCTCATTACCTGTGAAGGATTGTTCCCTATTGTGTATTTTCTAGTGATTTGTCCGTTCTGCTCTTAAAAGTTGCAGGGCCTGGGTTTCTACTGCGTCCCTTGAGAGACTGGTCTAATATATCTTCCTGTCAAGAATTCTGATTGGTCTTCTTTCTTTCTAAGAATATTTTGGGTTTTTTTCCTTCCTTTTTGTTTCCCTGTTGCCCTTAGTTATGTTATAATAAATGTAATTACTATTTAAATTGTTTTATAATGAACAGACAAGCTTTTCATTTATAGCATATATTTAGAACTTTATTTGTACTTGCAGCTTCTAAATCAGGATTTTAAAAATCTTTTTAAACTCTCTTACAGGTTCTAAATAATCTTTGTCTTATTTATCAAGTTTATCAGTATGGTTTTTTTCCTAAAAAATTGGTCAGAAAATAAGGTAGCTTTGTTAGCACAGCAGTATGGAAAGGATTTATAACCATCTTGGCATGTCTTAGTGTATAACAAAAAACCCCAACCCTCTGTTAGACTTTCTATAGACATTTCTTGAAATGTATATCTAACTTTTTGTGTATTAATGTGGTTTAGATGTTTTTTTCATCCCCTTATGCCTACTTATTTTAGAACATTTCCCCTGTACTAGGTTGTTCAGTATTAAAACTGAATGTTTTTCCTTACATTTCTAGGAATCATTCATTGTATTATTTCTTCTGTCCTTAGTGGCCAAGCCAAATTTTCGGTTTGTTATTTCTGTGAAATCTTGAATTTACTTTTAAAGAAATTAGGAAAAATATAAGGTTTTTATTGTGGGATAAGTAAAGTTTTTAATGGAGATGCATTTAAAATTACTCGTGCAATGATGCAGGCACTAGAAAGAGTATATTTTACAAAGTATTTCTAGTAATTGAAGTAACAGCAAAGTGGTTGTATTGATTCTTAATCCAGTCACCAAATTAAAATGATCAATAAGCAAGCCCATTTGTTTACCAGTATAAAAGAAACCCTATTTACTCCTTTTTTTTGGTGTTTAGAAAGTCATGGTGTAGGTTTAGCTGTTATTTAAGTTTTACATTCTATGGTTTGCTTACCCAATATATGTAACAGTGAAATTTGAATAATGGCTGGATATTGCATGCTGTAAATCCTGTCCAGTTTCCAAAAATCCGTTACTGCATACACATTCAAATTGTCGATATTCTCAGCACTGCAAGTTTTGCATCAGTTAATAGCCAGGAAAACATAATTTCAATAAACATGAAGTTGTTTGTGGAGATGAGACATATTTAAATATTACATCTCCTGTCCACAGAAGTGGAAATCCAAGATCTGACTTGCCTAAACCTAATTTCATGTAAAGAAGAAAGAACTGGCCAAAATAATTGAATCTGGTTATATTAGTCTATAGTTAGTATTTTCCCATCATCTAAATATTTCCTTGGACTTACACTTCTGTTCTAGCTATGTCTGTAGGAGAGGAGAGCCCTGTGGGCATGCCTGTGGCCAATGAGGTGATGAAAAGTTTGTGCTTGGATGCTTTGTATCACTTACTGGCACAGAGAAAACGTAGTTTTCAGTGATGCATCGTGTAAATTTAATCTGATGGAGGAACAAGCCTAATTGTCTGTAGTGGAGTAATTTGTGTTTTGAACTGAGATACAAATTCTGCTTTCCTTACAAGCCAAGATACTGACAAACTAAGAACATTTGTAAAGACTGAACACAAAGTAACAAAATACATGGTATCTGTCCCATCTTGCCAATGTAATTTTCACGCAGGTCCTCCAGAAAACATTATTTGTACAGAAATAGCACATTATTAGGAAAAAGATCCAATACAGCATCTGGAGGGAAACCTGTGTCTTACTATTATTTCAACTCTCTTGTTTAGTTTCTCCTAATTTTCTGTTACTATCTAGCAAAGTGGCATCATTCAAAGTGGGAGCAGAATAGCAAAAGCTGAAAGGAACAATAAATGTTCCTTGTAGAGTTCTACCATTGACTTCAGAAGGAGTAAAAGAGACCATAAAACCTTAATTTGAATTCACTAGAGGCTTATAAAAGCCTCTAGATTTTAAATGGCTTGATACAATTTGCTAGTGCAATTTGGTATTTTGGTTCTGACCATTTCTTTGCATGTATCCTGATAAAAGTGAGGTGTTATTTTCTTGGGGTCTATTAATGTACACATCTGTGTCACTAACTGTACAACATAGAGAGTCTAATTCATTGTGCCAAAGGTATTCCTAGATTCATACTTAAAGGTGAATTTCTATCCTTTGGTTAATGAAAATCACTTTTTTTTTTCCTTTGTGAATTTCCTTATTTTGTTTTTTAACTCTGAGCTGATCCTTTCCAAATGTCATTGTGCTATGTGAAGATCCCGGATTCATTAAAAATGTTCCGTTGAGAACTGGTAGATATTTTACAAATGTTCCACTTGTTTCTAGGTGACTGAGAAACCTAGGCAGGCAGTTTTTCAGTCAGCTTTTCGTAAAAGTGTCAGACAGGCAGTTTTTAGTAGAACAACATTTTAAATAGTTGTGGTTTTTTTTTTTTTATTTCCCCTTTGTTAAAGCATTTTCACTTAAATAGCTAAGCAGGGTGTTGAGGAAAAGAAGGAAAAATAATGGTAAACAACCCCCGTGGTCTATCAGAAAATACAATTGCGTTTCTAAGATGTGCACTTTGACTTGGTATATGCATACGCTGAATTATCATTTTATTTTCTTACAGATATCACCTTATGCAAATAGTTGGCCCACAAAATATACAGCTCTACTTGTCTTAGAAAAGACTAGAACGGCAAAGAGATTTCTGACAAAGCAGTTACCTCAAATCTCTGCAAGAACACAAAAAAAATGAAAGGACGTTCAATTTAGAAAATACTTAATTTCTCCAAATCCACATAGTGAGATCATTAGTTTGTCTTTCATTTGTACAAATGACCCTCCAGTGGCATATGGGCATCATTGTGGGGCACTGGGTCAGTGCTACTGCCAAAGGAAAATATTCAGCAACTAAAACATCGCCTTCCATAGCTGTGGTGCCCTGAGGGTGCTTTGAGAGATTTCACATTGAAGTATTTTCTTAGCCCCTCCCTGCTGAGTGTGTGAGAGCTGATGAGATCACAGCTTGATATCAGATAACTGCAGGCCAAATATTCTCTAAGAAGATAAAGAACCCAGCTATACAGGTCGCTGGAAGAAAGCCTGACTTCTCTAAATCCAATAAAGGCAAGGTTTCACCTTATAGGTATGTACGTAATCAATTCACTGTCAAGATCTATTTACAAAAAAAGGTGATTTTATTTGAAAACATGCTTACTTTTCCCTACTTGCTGATGAAACTTTGCTTTAACATTTTCAAACAAGTTTTTAATCTGTTAAAAGCATGCAGGATTATAATTAAGCTCAATAATTAGTCTAGTAATAAATATTCAAAGAGTAGGCCATCATAAAGGCCTAATTAAGCTATGCATAAATATATATGACAAAACTACAGCCCTTCTGCACTTTTATACAAAATGGATACCGCAATTCAGATAAACAGAATGCTTTGCATTTTTAAACACATGAACAAACAAACCAAATCATATAGGAAAAATGCAGTTGTTTATAGATATGTATAGAACTTTCAACATATAGATTGAAAACATCCTGAGGTTGTAATTTTGGGAAAGCAAAATCTTCCACTGTCTTCATTTAAAAAAAAAAAAAAAAAAAAAAAAATTTTTTTTGGGAAAAAAAAACTTTCCACGTTGTTCTTTTAAAAAAAAAAAAAAAAAAAAAAAAAAGTTGGACTTTTTTCCATTCACTGCCTGACTCGTAATATTAATTTTTTTTAAGACTCAGACTTCTTTATGGTTTGATTATAAAATCAATTACAGTAGGACACCCTATGTTAATAGATTCCACCTTTTTTAAAATTTTCCTTTGCACTGTTGTCTCTGACCAGCAAACACAAATGCATCCAGAGTCCTGAAAGTCCCTCAGAGCAATTACAGCTTAAGTATATTTTTAAAACGAGTAAAAGCAACCGTTTGCAACCTTTATCTCAATATTAGCCTTCTGCAAAATGAAAGGGTTTGTCAAACAGCCTTTGACAAACTTCCATTATGTATTCAATTTTTTATCTAAATGTTTTCCACAACTTTAATCAGTCAAGTAGGCAGTTACAATTTTTTGCTCAGAGCATAAGATGACGCCACAAGTGAAATGAAGCAGGGATCGGGAATAGGCACCGGTCACCAGTGACGTTAGACTGTCCTGCCCTGAATGGCAGTTTTTCATCCGTGAAAAGAAAGTGTGAGCCCAGGGAAAGTTCTCAGTCCTTCAGCCAGCCCCAATGAGTAGCAAATGGTCTGTGAGCCTTTTTCAAACAGTGTGCATTTCCTTGCCATTGTAAGCCTTAAATGAAGCAGCAAATAAAAAAGTACATTAAGGAATTAGGAAAACTCTCTGGGATGTCTCTTAAGAAGGTAGGTCAACCCTGGCTGTTAGTTAAGGATACAAACATTATAAAATGCTCTGTAGAAAAAAGGCCATGACACAAGTAGTTCCACAGAAACTTGATTTTTTATTATATGCCCTTCTGTCCTTAAGGTTACAGTAAAACTCTTACACTAACAACTTTATTTCATAAATTTAATTGATACTTGCAGTACAGACAAAATCTCAGGTCTTGAACTTTAAAGCTGAGTTAAGACCTCAGTGGATGCATTTGATTTAAGATTCCAGGATTTTGACATAAATATTTCCTAATCCTTTATGCTGCACTATAATTTGTTGCCAAGTTTTGTTTTCATCAGTTTATGTGTTACATTAAATCAAGGTTACCATCCTAAGAAAATACATTCCTAATTTTTCAAATGTGTTTCAGGTCAGAGGAGCTTTGAAAGCTCATATTTTTGTTTTGCTTTTATTAATAAAGCACAGAACAACCGAAAAGACATATTTTAAATTGGTTTCTCTGCCAGCAGATAGAGTAGTAGTGCATGGCAGAGAACTGTTTTCCTTGCTTTGACTATTTTATACAGTTCTTTAATCAGTTTGAGCTTAGATTTGTACAAAATCTGACGATCTGTTAATCTTCAAGGCCTGCCAAGAGCAGATCAGAACTGATAAAACAAAAAGAAAGCAGAGTCTGAATAATGAAGAATGTATGGGACAAGAAACAAGACAACGTTGTGATCTATTTTTAAAATATATACTATATTCTGCCTGCTTTATTGCTGCTCCCCCTCTGCTCCCAATTTGCTTGTGCTCGGAGCAGGGATGCGTGCGGGAGGGGATTACCTCTCACAATGGAGGAGCACAATGGTGTCTACTAGAACAGAGTGAAGATCCTTTTTTGTATTTTTCTCCCTCCATTCATGTTACCAAAGGCTGGGGTTTTTTTCTTCTTCTTCATGATTGATGTTGTCATAACCAAAGTTAAATGTTGATCCTTTGACAACGGGATAATAAAAAAATGTGCCTCTCAAACTGGTAGGCTGCATGTGTGGAGCACGCATGAAAATTATATAGTATCTAGTTAGCATTGCTAATCAATATGTAATGTATATCCTTCAGCTAATCTTTCTGAGCAATTAAATCAAATTCAAAAGAGAGATTATCATGTGTAAACAATGACGGCTTAGATATCTTGCCTACTGGCCTAAGGTCTTGCCACAGATCCTGCAGAGTTTACCTTCTGTATCAGTAGTTAATTAAGGTGAAACATGAGGTAATTAGGGCTAATCCCGGTGCTATCCTGCTGGCCTATTGCCTCTCAGGCCATGCCCTAAACCAAAGCATTTTCACAGCTTGTGAAATGCTGCCATTTTCAGAGCAGATTTTAAAAATTGATGCCCATGTTTATTGCAGATAGTGTTCCTAATCCTTTAAGGGAGCTACAGTGAATATGGTCCAAGTGGAATGAGGGAAATGATGGCTTCATTTATTTTTTTATGGTTTTGAAAACTGCACTGTTGATACAACTTTACGCTAGGACATTCCTTGTAATTGACAAGGGATTAGGGGGATTAGATTTGTACTCTACACTTGTTTCCAACTGCTTGTGTGAAGCTGCCTTTTTTTTTTTTTTCTTTTTTCCCAGTGCTTTGCATTTGTCGACACAGGAGAGAGATGCACACTCTTAGAAGATGAGTTTGTGCACAGACGTGCTAATGTGATATAAATTAAAAGATCTATGGTGGTACCTGGAAAGAGGTGGCTCAGAATCACATAGGAGTGTTTTTCCTCAGGAACAGTTTGGCCTACATGAAGCAGTAGAGAGGCCCTGCTGAGTTATGTCAGATATCTGTCCTTCAGGATATATTTTCCATTTGCATGGAGAATATTTCAGGTGCCAGAGATGAATTTACTATTGAAAGAATGGGTTTAACTGCTCATTAGATATGTCTAACTACACAGAAAGGCTCACCCTTTTAATAGAACATACAAGTTTTATTTTAAACCAATAATAAAGTAAGTATTCATCCCAGAAGACATTTTATTAGGCTTTTAAATTTTTAGCCTAGCTGTATGATCTTGAGTCATGTGTCAGGTAAAATGACTTTTGTATTCCTAATTAGCTGCAAGTTAGTATGAATATCCTGTCAAGCAGTGACTCTTGTTTCTTTTGTACTTCCTGAGTGCAGTAACCTGGTCCAGCGTTTCTAAGATGTATATAGCGAGGAAGAATTCTTGTAGTCCTTGTACTCCTGCACTGGAGTCATCTTCCATAGACTTGGTTCCGTGCAACTCCCAAAATAAAAAACAACTTAAAAAAAGAATGGGTAGAGGTAGTCAAATGTAACATTCAGAATTTATGGAAGGGTATTTTTGCTCTCAGTTGACATGTATTTGTCTACTCTAATTCTAAAACTGACATCGATGTTGATGAATACTCTTTCGTCGTTCACCCCTGCTTTTCCAAGAGTAGTAGTTTGCTCAACTCTGCTATAGAGTTTCAAGTGTCTGATAGTGCCTTTAATGAGTAAAAAAGCTGCCTCCCTTTGACTGTGTATTAACAACTTGCTTGGTCAGTTCTTTAATATTGCCTTCCTCAGTTTTCAGAAGCCAGGGTAACTGAGACTGTCAGTCTTGGATTTGGTATCACTACCCTGACTACTGGGGTTTTTTAAGTGCTGGAGAGTGGATGGATGAATTTCTTCAATTCTTTGTCATGCATTTTGTTTTTCTAGTTGGAATCTTTATCTTTCTGACTGTCATAATCCTTATAGTTTAGAAGAATAGGTGTTGAAGTCACAGGCCCAAGAATAAAAGGTTCGTTCTTAGTTTTATTGTTTTCTAGACATTTAATACGCTTTATACTTGATTTCAGCTTCTAAAACTGGAGGAGGGTCTTTTCCTTCTGCATAAATGCAAAGAGGATTTGCAGCATGACATTTAGAAGTATATTGTATGAGGTTTGCTATTGATCCCTCTGGTGAGGATGAGTGCTCAGAGGGAATAAATGGGCTGCTTTTATGAGGCTCCCTGTCATCATGGATTTAGCTGTTTCATTTGCAGATTCCTGTAAATGTTTGCCTGATTTATGCCCAGTAATTTTCATTGGAGAAGGAATCGACGTATCGTCAGCAAACGACTGCACGTCGTTAATACTTTCAAGTGGCATCTGAAAATGTTCATGCACTTGCATTGATCCAGACTGCTTCCCACTTTACAGCTCCAAATGTTTTAGTGTTTTGTTAATATTACATACATGAGGCTTGGGACATGTTTCATTAGTGGGGTCTGGGAAAGTGTTAGAAGAATAAATCGTAATTCAGATTCATTGTGTCAAGCGAAGTTTAAGCAAAAAAAGGAACAGACTCAACTTCAGTAAGTAGCAGTTCCACCTGGTAGCCTGAAATTAATTTTGTAGTAATTCCTGACACAGGCAGTTGCTGGAGGTATTTTCCAGGTTAAATATAAAGCAGTGGCCCAAGTTGTAAAGACTTGGTAAAACTTTTCTAGATTTAAGCATTTTCAACTTGTTTTCTTGGTCATCTTCAAAGCTGATTTAATATATTCTAATTCTTTAAATTGTGCTTACAACATTTTATCCTTTGTATCCTGTTATTATTGGTGGTTAATCAGCTGAAGCATCCCATAACTAAAGTTAGTATTTTGGTGCAGGAATTCACATGACTGAGTTTTAAAGCTGATATTAAGAAAATGTGAAACCTAAAAGTGTCTCTGTTTTTGAGTCCTCTGTGCATGTGATATCAAAGTGTGAAAATACTGGCTTTGAGTCTTTACACTTACAGTGAGATTTGCTCTTCAGGGAGGCATACATATTAGCATGATAGCATTGATCTATTTTTTTTAAATCTACTGGTGATATCCATTATTTTTATTTGCTGGTAATGCCACCATTACCATGCCTGAATGTTGTGCAGGTGATTTTGTTATGTATTCTGTCTGATGCTAGTAAGCTAGTGGTTGTGCTAGTAATATGGTCACTAGCTACACAAAGAACAGTGTACATTATTTTTTTTGGTACAGACTAGGCTATGTCTGCTTGGTGTAGCTATTTATTCCCAAAAGATCTGAACTCCAGGGCAGATGTCCTTCATGCTGTGTGTTTAAAGGTGCCAACTACTTAGCTTGCTGGTATAGAGCTGTAATACTGTTTCCTTTTTTTGTATAATCTCTACGTTCTCCGATACCAGTGCAGAACTGTGGAGTACTTAATATTAAACATTGAGATATCAAAGACAAAAAGGCTTTAAAGAAACCCGTGTAAAAGTGTGAATGGGTACTACTGTAACATAACTAGTAACAAAAATATGACATCTATTGCTGTAGGAAATCCTATACTGGCCTCACTGCCTGTGTACATATTTAAACAGGAAGTTCTTGCAGTGCTTCCAGAATAAAAGTCAGCATTTAAATTCACATTCCTTTTTGTCATTGTCATTGAATATGCATGGAGTAAGACAGAAATTGATAGCCATGGGGACAGGTGTTAGATAAGAACACATCAGGTGAAGCAGTTTTTTCTTAAGTAGAGTTGCTCCCAAGCTTGGCTGTACTGTTTATGACAAAAATTATTTTTAATGTCAAAAGCAAGATAAGGAGAAAGCAGGTTACTCAAGTAGTCTTGCAATTCCAGGTTATCTGCTTAAATCCAATTCAGCATCAAGGCTGTTACAAAATGAAGGCTTTGACAAGTAGGATTTGTCTTGTTACTGGAACACAAGTACACACAAATTATTTTCTAAAGACACTGATGTAGTCACCACTTTTGTGATGATCCTGGGACGTCGTATGAGTAAGAAGAGACAGGGAGGTAGGCTCTCTTTTCTAGAATGGGTCATCCAAGTCAGAGCCTACTTGCGATTCTTGGAGGGGTCACGATATCTGAATGACTTGTAGGTGTTAATATTATTATTGTGGATAGCTTTTTGTGAACAGAGAGCATGCTTCCTTATTGCAGCCAAACCAGCTTTTCTTTCTCCTTTTTATGGCCACTTTAGGTTGCCCTTTATTTAGTCTCAAAAAACAGTTTTGCATTGAACATGGGTAAATGAAATTATGTCTGGCAACTAAGTGGTAATAAAGAGGTATTTTTATTATTGTGAATTTGAAGGAAAACATATCTTGTTTCTTCTGTTCAAGTATTCCTCATGTATCACCAATGCTCCTGTAGAGATATCACTTAATTAGTCAAAAATTTGCTGCGCGTTGCCTTTATTATTCCACGCCGTGACTGCTCCACCTTTTTCTCACCACCAGCCTTCAGCAGAACAACCCCCCTAGAAAGATGAGCTGCAGGAAGTGGAGGAGAGGATTATTCATTATTAGCAGTTGTTACGCAGAGAAAATGTTATCCGCTTCAAGCGAGCCAGCTGCCTTGTACACTAGGAACTCTGTTTAAGAGTATTTTAAACTATCTTTAAAAAAATAAGCAAGAATGTTAATTTTTCAAGGTAAAAGCAACAGCCGCTTACTATGCAGATGACATTTAGCCAAAGGCTGGGTATTTCTTTAACAAGGTATTCCTTCCATTCGTATTACGAAAGTGCTGTATGAGAATATATTCATTTTCAAACAGTGACTGTCCAAACACTTTTCAAGAAGTTAGTGTCTTTTTTTCTATTTTAGTAATAGGAATCTTGAAATACTGGTAAATAAATATTTCCAGCGCCTAATCAGCAGGTGAGCTGGCAGAAACAAGCTAACATCCACAGCTCCTCATTCAGTTTACCCATTTCTACTTGTAATGTATGAAAAGATAAAATATAGTAGTAATATTTTATGCTTTACCACATATTGGAGGATCTCAAAGTTCTTTGGCATTGTTAATGAAAAAAATGGGCTCACAGTGCTCTTGACAAAATGCCTGTGCCAGTATGTGAATCTGGGTGGACTGTGAAAATGTTTTTCCAGATGCAGTCAGTTATAGTATTTCCTTCATTCTATTAGTAAACTAAATGAAACAACAGTAATATCTGAAGCAGCTTATCTTCTTGTTTCTTTTTCAATATCTTTTTCAGTCTTGATTATCTGAAGATATAGCTTTAATTTTTAGGGCCATATATGTATCTGTACTAGGACAGAGCTTTTAGTAATGCCTGATGAAAATATAAAAGAGCAATTAAGCTATGCTGAGTTATTGCTGATATCAGAATCTTATGTTTATATTCTCTCTAATTTAAGGTTTTGACTTTGCTATTATTCATAATTTCTGCTAATGTATGAAATAAAAATGGAAGGCAAAAAAATTAGTTTTGTTATATTTATTTGTGCTTTTTAGTCCTTCAGCGAAGATGGGAATGTTAACCTGAAGTGGATGTATCAGTGGTGCTTTAAAAAATAATTTATATGACTGACTTTGGATACACTCAAATCACAAATTTGAGATGAAAAATGAATGAATGCATGAATGTAGGGTGTTTTTAATGTTAGGTTTCTGGGAAAACTTTAGATTTGAGCAAGCCTGTTCCATTTTATTCATATAAAAAACAGATGCATTAAAGAATTGGAAGTCCAAGATGCACTAGTGTAAATAGTAGACAGCATTAAGTTTGTGTGATCCATTCAAAAAAATGTAGCAGTATAGGCTGTTGGTTTCCAGTGGACAGGAATATTCCTTGGGCCTGGTTAATACAATGGCACAGGCAGAAGTTGTCAGTGTCACTGTGCTGGAGAAGGATTGCTTCAGGGTTTATGTTGGAGAAGAATTGCTTCAGAGATGTTCAACTTTGACTTCAGTACATAAACCCGAGTAAAATGCAGTAGAGGTGAAATGATTAAGCTGTACTGCTAACATACGTACGTGAAGGTAATGCAGCCTATTCATATCCTGCCTATGTCAGGAACAGTCATCACAGACAAGCGCTAACCCAGGTTAATATTTCAAACAATATGGCTCAAGCATACTATATAAAGCTTACGGTTTTGCAATACCTGTAGTTACATCTTTTTTAGTAGCTAAGTAGCTAATCTTTTTGGCAGCAATTCATGACGATTCATTTTTTTAATAGTAATTTTGGAGTATCTCTTTGGGGTTGCCTCTGGTCCTGAATAGCCTTTTCCAAACATCAGGAATTCCTTTTAGGGGAGAAGGCATTTTTGGAAACATGGCATAGGTCTGAGCAAAATTGTTAGAAGCTTTATTTGAAGTCTAAGCCTGGAAATAACACCAAGGTATCTGGGCTTTAACTGATGCATTAACCCAAAACTACTGAGATTACTTTCTGGAGAGAGGATCTTGGATCCTAAATCTTCAATTCATTTTCAGATCCTAAATCTTCAATTTATTTTTCTGCTGTTCTTCTCATTTCCTGTCTGTTCATGCCTATTTCAGCACCTCCTACAGGCTGATTAATGAAACCCCATTGCTGGCAGTCATGAAATATGTTGCATGTAGCATCCTCCCAGCAGGAGGACATGTTGCTTGTTGACGGTTGGCTGCGCGTGAGGGAAAGCAGCTACCCAAGGCTGAAACTGTGGACATTTCCTGTAGATAAAAGCTGGATGGTGAGTACTGGCAGAAAGAAGAATAGACAAAAAAGCACAGCAGGTTTTTGGATCCATAAAACATTGCTCCCCAACTGTCACACTTGCAGTCTCTGCATCTGTCCTTCTGTTGACTCATTTCACCTGAATCAGCCAGTCAGCTTCTATCTAAGTTTTGAGTTTTAACACGTAACATAATATCATTTTCCTGAATATACCTGTACTGCATCAAATTCATTCTATTTAACAAACCTAAACATATGAATTCCATATTTTATCAATTTGTTGCTGATCAGTGTTTACATTACAGCAGACAGTAGAACCTTTTAGCACCTTTAACTCCTTCAGGTAGTTTTTAAAATAGTAAAGAAAAAAGAGTTGCTTAAATTATTCTTTTTGCTGTTTGTGCATTATATTTCTCAAGAATGATTATTGTGCATGTTTGCACTGACTAGTCTCATAACATTGGAAGATCTGTACAGTCTTTTAACAGAGACTAAAACATAAAGGGGGGGAAATCAAATCTGAAAGGTTTAAGAAGAAAACATTTATTGGCTTTTTATTTTGATTTTTTTTTTTTTTTTTTAAGTTTCTTTTTGCATTTGCTTTTAACGGGCAGGGGCTTGAATCTTCTCAGAGTCTGGTAATATTAGAGGTCACTCCAGTGGGAATAAACATAATAAAAGGAGAACTGGTGAAGACAAAATTGCATGCAGACAGGTGCTCAGTTACCCATGTGCTTTACTGAACCAAGGACAATGAATAGATGCTCATTCCTGTTGAGGTCAGAGAAGATGCTGAATCTGCTCTCAAATACTCCATAAGGCAAAGCGGATTATTGTGCTGTGCCATTTTATTGGCTGTGGTTGGCCAAAACCACCTTGTGATTATTTAGGCAACTCTGTACCACAACTGCACCCAGCTATTGTGGGCTAAATAGCATTAAATACAGGGGAGGAAGTGCAAAGAGAGAAGGGAGAGTGGAAAGAGCGTGTTAGTTGCTCAGACAAGTACCACTGCCTACGCCAGCCACCAAACCCTATGTGAGGGGCAGGGCTGGGAGGAGCTGCCCTTGTCTCAGGCCACATTGCTCCCGGAGCTTCTTGCTCCACGCAGAGCCGCCCTGTGGGCACGGTGCGGTCCCTACCGAGTGAACAGGGTGGCAGGCAGAGGTAGAGAAGAACGCAATCAGTATCAGAGAACAGCAGGCACTGATGGGGCCTTGGCTCTGTATTTTGCTAAAAATACACGATGCATTTGGCTGGATTAGAGTTAGTAATGCTTCACAGGAGAACTACGCTGTGGAAGTGCATGTATGTAATGAATAAAGTAGTATATGCAGTTCAGATTTTCTTCCCCCGTAGCTATAAGCTTTGGAGCTTATGTTATAGTCCTGAATGTTGACAATGAAGCTGAATGTCGATTAGGCAGAGAGAGAGGAGGAGAAAAGATGGGATTATATAGGAAATAAACATTCTTACATTCAGAGTCATACTTTTTGGATTTAGAATGAAATGGAAGAATTTCTGTACTGTGATGCCTGCTTTTCTTTAAATTTAGGACTTCACACATACGTGTGAGTACGCGCTCCTACATACATTGTCATTTTCACAGGGGAGAATTAAAAATGAACCGCTTCCAAAGGCATCTAATTTGATGTCTTTCAAGTTCTCTGGCAGTGTGAAAAGTAGTAAGGAAGTAGGATTGAATGAAACCAAGAGTATTTCACATGTGGCATGTTTAAGGATCTTATTTCATGTCTATTCTTTCCAAATCTAAATTGAACTAAAAATCAAAACAAAATCATCTTTAGCTGTTTGTGACAGAAAGTCATTAGAAGAAAAGGAAGATGTGCTTCAGAATATTTTGCAAAGAAATAAGAGTGCTTCTGGACAGAGATACAAAATTTAAAAATTCAGTTTATCTCTCAAGGTCCAGGTACCTTTTTTCATGTACAGATGTATACATTTTAGACTCTTATCTCTTTCTTCCTATTCCCCTCCCCCAACCAACCAAAAGATTGGAGATAAAATCAATGGGGTCGTTTCCACTGATGCATGGAACTTTGAAAGCCTAACACTGAATGATAAAAAGCAGGTTGTCTATATCTGAGCTATTGTTGCAGTGCATAGACTGTAACCAAAAGTAGAGGGAAGAGTAACTGAGAGAAGTGTAATTTTTTTGTTAATGCTGTGAGAAATAAGATTTTGTAAAAATTGTATGTTTTAATCACGCTGTAGAGGAGACTTTTTAATTAATAATTTGTAAAACATAGAAATATGTTGAACTGTATAAAGGTAACCTCAAATTTATAAGATTCCAGAGTGGAAAAGACTTGGTGGGATACTTACAAATCCCAGATTCTTTGTAAGAACAATGTTCTCAACTAAAATGTGCTTTCATTGGTTCTGCTGATCTTTTCTTACTTTCCTCAAGTGTCGTCTTGCTTTTACAATTCCCCCTTGGAGCTTGCACAGACAAGATCATTTGAAATTACTGCATGTCTGCATGCTCTTGTCCCCCACAAAATTTCCCAGAAAAGAACAGCCCCAAACCGAAATCCTGGAGCTTCTTACAGAATAATGGAGCTTGGGCATTCTTCTGCCCCAAGGAGCAGGGTCTCCAAAGGCCTCAATGGAAGGTCTGAGCATTGGGAGGTCTGAGCAAGAGCCATTCTTGCTAAAGAAGCATAGGTGGATTTGAACAAGTTGCTTTAAATTTCAAAATCATCATAGCTGTGGTGGGACGAGTGATGTCCTGACTCCTTGGGCTGATCACCTGCCTCTCGGGGCCAATGCAGTCAGGCTGTTTCTGGTTTGGGAGCTAACTTCTGCAAAAGCCCTGGAGCGGGCCCCGTCGCAGGCCCTGAGGCCCCGTGGAGGGACGGTGATTTGCAGCTCTGCCGCTCCCGAGGCTGCTGGCCCCGCCATCTGCGTGAGAGCAGCATATGCTATTCAGAGCAGCCCGCAGCACAGCGGGACCCGCAGCCATGCCGCTGCCGACTGCTCACCTTCAGACATCTGTTACTGCCGACCCGGGAACTGGGTATCCTTGTTCCACTGCGTATGGCCTTGCCGCACGGCTAGTTTCTCTCAAAGCTTGTAGGAATACTCATGAAGTAAGATGTCGTTTACTTTAAGTCTGTGTAATTGAATCTAGATGAAAAATTAATGCACAACAATCTCTCTTATGTATACCCTTTAACTGACGGAAAGAGGCAACTTTTTATTTTTTTTTCTGTAGCTCTTCCCTTCAATTTGTGACATTTTATTAAAAGGCCCAAAAAAAAAAAAGTGGAGTGGCTGTTCTACCTATGGTTTGGGTTTGTTTTTTTTTTTTTTTTTTTCTTTTATTTTTTTTTTCCCCCTCCAGTCAAAACCTTTTTTTTTTTTTCTTTTTTTTTTCTCCCCTCTTTATTCAGGTTGTCTTCAGACTCAAGCAGGCACTTCTTTTTAATAACATGAAGCTTATGTTTTTTCTTCCATCCTCAACAGTTATTAAAGAGTTATGCTTATCAATGTGAGCGGAGAGTCTGATGTAATTACATGACTCACGGATTAGCATTTTACTGTATTCCCTGTGCTTCTTATGCAGCCGTTCCTAGACTTGAGTAAACATTGTGGGCTTGGGACTTGAATTAATGTGATACTTAAAGATGAGTTCATAATGATGGGTGGTAGGAAAGGACAAAGACAATCCACTGAAGACATCTCTTGGGCCAGCAGTGCGCTCACACTAAGCTAGAATATATATGAATTTGCTTGTGAGTTTCAATAGTGAGCTGTGGCGGAGCACATTTCTTCCGGGGACTGAAGGTGTGTTCGAGTGGGTACGTTCCTCTGGAGCTGCTGCATCTGGCCTGTCTTCATAAAGTATCTCAGGCTGGGCTTCCCAAAACAATAGTTTCTGGAGAGCAAGGCTACGGGCTTATGAAAAGCAACCTGGGAAAGAACAACATGGAGGAATTACATAGTCATGGTTAAGGAAATTAGAGGCTACAGGTGATGTTTATAGAATGCTCTTGGGTAAGCATAGGAGCAGGACACTGGGGAAGCAGCAGAATAACTTCAGTCAAGTGAGAAAGGGAAATACAAAAAGGAGACAAGCCAGAGTAGGAGAGACGAAGAAGCAGAGAGTAATGCCAGTGCCAGAAGTCTGTCTCACAGAACTCAGAGAAGGTTTTGGCTGAATAAAAGTTCTCTAACAATAACCTCCATTAACCCACAACAGACCTAAAAGTTTTGGACACAATGCTCATAACAGAGCTGTTATGCATGATGAGTGGCAAAGGATTTGTGGTTGTGCTGATGCTCTGCTCTTTCAAACATAGTGGTCCAGAAATAAAACGTAGGTTTTTCTGCTTTTCTGTTGTTCTTTTTTTAAGACACAATGCTACACACCAATGCTACTTGTCACCAGCTTCTCTGTCCATGATGTAGTGATGTTGACAGATTTTAGCAGATCTGCTTTGCTATAAATGGCTGTAGTGGTCGATCATCTTAATTTTATTTTGACCAAATTAGAATTAGTGTTTGCAATTAAAATTTTGCACTAGATGGTATTAAACACATCTGATTGATAATTGCTAAGTGGTGATGCTGAAGAGTTATTATGTGATCTTAACCATATATGAAATCTCAGCATAAAATTAAGTGTTACTCAAAATTATCATCTTAACCTAAATTGAAGGAGAGGAGGCTTTTAGCTATGTTCATTGGTGACATTCAGGTTTGATGATTTAATTTTATTATGTATTTAATTTTTAAACATTGTCTTTTCATTGTCAATACAAAGTGAAAACTCTCCATGTAACCATCGGGGGCATGCTTTTTTGTGGAGTCTATTGTCCCCTGAATCTCTTTAAAATAGCCACCTACTCATAACTGAAGAGAGTTTGAAATCTTCTGTTTAACTAAAAAAAGTCTACATAATATTTTAGCAGCTTGTTAACAGGCCTGCAGACAGGTACTAATTACACCCCAATTTACAATACATCAGTTTAGCACTATTGATCTGTTAAAAAAATGAAAGTAAACTGAGCAAAAGCCAGTCTTGTTGCTGAAGGAATGATGTATTGATTCCATCTGACAATGCTTTGTCTACAGATCTATGTAGATGTGCAGTATAGACCAGAAGAATGAGACAGAGTCACCAAAGGTCAGTAAAAGAACAGGGTGTCCCAGATTATTGGAGACAATGAAATGAACATATCATAAAGTAGACTTGATTGGTATTTGTAAAGGAATCCACCAGTAACAGGTTTTATCATGTAAAATAGGAATAATGTATTCTATTTTACACTTAGATTTAGCTACTATCCGTTTAAAAGAGTTAAGGATTTAATGTCTACTCAGTAACTTGCTGACTGTGAGGAGTCTTACAAGACTGAAATAAATTGCTTACAGCTCTACATGTTTGTAAAAAGTGAAAGCTACACTTCTAAGAGATGTTAGTCTTTGTCCAATATAATAGAACATTTTAAAATTAAAATATTCAGAAATTCTTGATCCCTTAAAAACTTCAGCCCCTTATTTTGATGGTTATAATTGCTGGTTTTGCAGTGAACACAGAGTCTAATTCTGTTACATTTCAGCTTTTTACATTGAAAAAGTAAGTAGGTATGTGCTGGTTTAATTCGACAACACTGAAGTCTACTTGTACCACAGCGTGTTATTCATTCACGTGTTTCTTGTGTCCTCGATGTCCTCTGAGACGAAGGGCTTTATATTTTAAATAAGGAGGAACACTACAATAATATGATTAATCCCTTACAGCTTTCATGGCTTCTAAATCCTTCCTTATTCTGCTTTAGAAATTTAACTTTTACAATGAGGGGGAAGTCTGCTCTACACAAGTATTATAATTTAGGGCTTAATCCCCCAAATTAATGTTTAATCTGCACTGCTGCCTTGTTTTAAGAGCTGCTGAATAGGTGTCATTCAAAAAAATTGCTTCCAGAGCTTTCTAATCCACATTTTTACATCAGTGCTATGATTTCCTTAGGTTTTACCATATTTTTGTAGCTAAGTGTCTAACACTGGGTGATGAAAGGTTGTGGGTACATGCTCTTCCAACGTAATCACAGAGGACCAATTCACCACGCTGCCACTTTAGCCTCCCCTCTAAGGAATCAGGTTTAGCACGGTTTAGAGTTATAGATGCATAGTCACTGTATCTCTTCAAAGCATATAAGCTGCTTCGGTTCAGAGTGGCTTTGCAGCAAGGGAAACAATATCTGCACCTTTTATCTCAATCCTCCTTTTTTGTCTTCTGGGACAAGATTCTTTTTATGGAAGATGTGCTACACCAGCATTTGGTACAACTGCTTTTAAGAATAAAATTGGTTCTATTGTGAATAATTCATATTATGATACCTTGGGGACTTCAGGTCTTTAAGATGGTCAGATGTGATCTGTCAAGACAATGTAAAGGGAATGTTTAAGTTTCAACGGAAAATGTTTTCTGGAACAGTGCTTGATACCGACAGTGACAATCTAGCTGAATTAAAAATTACTTAATATAATGCACATATTAATGGCAAAAATTCCTGTTCCTAGAATGTATCCTACTTCTGCCTTGAAGAAATAGATATGGAAGCAGTATTGTGAGTTCTTCAAAGAGCAGTTAGTTTTATTTTGTGGCTTTCAGGTTAACCAGTATTGGAAAATCAGTTCTCATTCTTTCAAAATCCTGCAGAAGTTTTCAAAAAACGAGGTAAAGATGTTGCTTTGATTGTTGGTCAATTTTGAAGTTCACTGCCTATGCTAAGTCAGGTATAGTGCCTGTTCTTTGTTTTACTGATGTACTCTATTTGCCTTTGGAATAAACAGTGAATTTCAATTTTTTGATATGATTAATCCTTTGTCATTTGTATGCATGTTGTTCATTACAATTTGTCCAAGCATACAAGGTAGGCCAGAAATGTCCATTCATTTGTCTCTTTTATGAACATTACCTTATTAACCATGTTGGAAATATCCCAAATAATGCATTCATTAGAGTTACACACTGTCTGAAATGATCATTTCAAAATCTGTATCCCCAGGGGTTTGGATTTATACATACTGAGTTAATGATTAATGAAAATATGGCACATTAAGTGTTCAGTATTTCAAGTTACTGGGAAGTTTTCATCAACATTAAGAAGATTTTGATTTAAAACATCACAGTCAAAATTTCTGTGTTTTCATTTGTAATTTCCTCTTTGATTTTGTTGCAGTCATGAATGACAATATGAACTAAATTCCATTTTGTAAGGTGCTGACCCTCCTAAAAATCATTGCCTTTCTTAGGAGCTGGTGGTTTTACTGATTTCACAGGAACACTTGGTAACTTACAGGTTTTAACCCACTGAGATCAAAAGCATGTTGACTAAATAGCATAAAAATAGGAGTGCATTTTTTTGATGCTGTTTCTGATGGAGGACTCAAGGAATATGATCTCTCCTGTATAAAATAACAGACATTTCTTTAAAATAATATTCGTATCTCTTCCTTTGAGGTGAAGGCAATTATTCTGGAGTTTTTGCCTTTAAGATTCACAGCAGATTTCCAAGACTGTAAATGAAAGAAAGAACAGGAGCTTGACTTCACTGTGAATGTTCACTGGAGGTGCTAACAGATATATATTGAATGAACATGATCTAGTGGTGTACGTGCTCCAATATAGCTTTAAGCCTCATGCCACACAGATGTTTCTGTAAGTCTTGGACTTCTGTGCCACAGTGAAGGTTTCTGAGAGTTTTTCTGAACCGAAATTCAAAATACCAAATTTGCCTAAGCAGTTACTTATATATGTAAAGTGTGAGTGGGTTAAAGCCAACTCTTACTGTATTCAGGATACAGAACATCTTTCCAAATAATTTCATAGTCTTTGCTGGGAGGGTTTTCTTATTGATAATATCATTGCAGATATGTTCAGCTTGATACTCTTCAGAATTACTAAACGTGTCCCTTTGTGCCTAAAATGAGGTAATGTTCTTACTGAAGTCAGTGTCTTTTGTGTATTCAGCATCTTTTCATGGCAGGCCACTCTATTTAAAAAAAAAAAAAAAAAAAGTGTTTTGATCCTAGTTCCTTATGGAAATGAGGTTTGTGTGATTAGTGTTAGTCACTGCGTGTGTCAGCCTATTGACCTTTTTGTTCTCTGATCCTCAGCATTTCAATTAAATTTGACAAAGAGGTAGAAAAATTTTCATAGTATTAAGTTTACTTTTTGAGAGTAGATGCCCAGATTGAGAAGATACACTCTACTCTAAAGAGGGAGAGAAGGAGCCCAGTGTCTGCATAGAAATCTGCAGAATTAAGTGTTCTTTTTAAAGGATGGAAATTAGACAGTGTGGGAACAGCTAATCCCAAGCAATATCCTGCTAAAACGGTGGGGAAGATGCTGGTGAGAAAATTCCCAGGCCCTCATATTATCCTGATGAAATTTATCAGTTAATATGATACATGTTACACAAAAAAGACCAATATTCTCATGGCATTACACTGGCTAGTGCCGTTACTCCCTCAGAGAATGTCCTCAAGAGGTTTGGATAGAAAAAGACATTTAGGAATGGTCCTGTACATCCATTACATGTAAAGGAAGTAGAATACCTCACACTATTTACAGCTGGCTGAGAACCATTTACTTTAATGGCAAATTAGTCAAATCTTGTAAATCATTAGCAAGCAATTAACTAACTTTTTAGAGTTTCAGCAGAGGGGGCTGTTCTTGTCACTGCAACTGCCTAGGAACTTTATCTGCCTCTCAAAGCAGCTGACTGTTAGACGGTAATATGTGATAAAGGGCTTGGATATGTCACAGGTGTCTTGGGACAGGAGACTGATACACAAATTGGCCTTTTTACCTGCTACTGAGATCCTCTAGAATTGTTGTTGCCTTCTCTCTCAAATGCAAGTCTACTGCTACAAATAAATTTATGCAACTTCAGTAGGAGCAGTACAACCAATGCAATGTATTTGTCCAGTACAGTGTGTTCCCAGACAGGGAGGAGAGCCAAAGTTTGTACTTCATTTTGTACCAATATTCAAAGCATCTGCAGCAGATAGGCTACTAATATAGTATGACATTTTTACAGACAGACCTGGACTGTATTATATCTTGCATAAGAGAGAATAGCATTATTGATAAAAGGCTTTCCCAGCTTGTTACCTAAAAGTAAACTCCTCTATCTTGTTTAGTTGTGGTGAGTTTAAAAAGTGCTAGTCAACAGCACAAGGGATTCAAACGCTTATTTAGACGTGTTGTGAGTAGGGATTTACTCGATTACTTCTACACTCCTGTTCTCCAAACTCATAGTTTATATTATTTTATCCACCAAAAAACTAAGCCTCCTTTTGCAGAAAGTTATCTTTAAAAAAAGCTACTGTTATAAGTTAATTACTGAGTTGTGAGTAAAATGAATGTGTGTGATATAAAATTAGTTTCTTTAAAGAGTTAGATATATCCCGAACTAGATATTTAAAGAAAAAATATTTAATCACAGCAGTATGTATCGATGAATCTTTTTTCAAATTATAGTGTTCAAGATAAAGTTGAAATAGGTCTCTCTTTGGGAAACCAAGTGGCAGCTAAGCTTATTTCTGCATGGAGAATTACTGTATGCAGTGACTTGTATAAAAATGTTTGTTTTGGTATAACTTTTTAATTGGGTAGCCCTTCCTATGAGAGACTCCCACTACAGTATTAAAAACAACGTTATCAGTCTTGGCATAATTTCTAACTTCTGCCTCAGTCTTGGGATTCAAAATCCCTACAATGCAAATTAAATTAGGAACACCAGAGAAGATACGTAACCTTTCCAAAGTGTGAGTGAGACAAACACACAACATTGTTCTCTGGTTTATCTTATTGCTGTGGTCTAATCCAGCCCAGGTCTAAAGAGTCAAGCCTCTACTGTGCCTAACAACCACCTCCGAACAATTTCTCTGAACAAAATAAATGGGTTTCTTGTCAAGGCCATTGTAACAAGAGCTGGGGGCATTGATACTGAAGGGGTCATTTTTTTTCCTGTTGTACACTAATTTGATGGTGACATGTTGTAAATGCTGCAGTTTCATAAGTTGCATGAGACATCACTTTGTCTTTTCCCTTCCAGATATTTTCTAAATGTGTCATCATCAGTCATGTATAAAGCATATAATCTTTTATCATCACTATGCACATTCTGACACTGTGGTGATTTAGGCTTAATACCATCCCTATTACTCTGTAAATGAAAATCCCATATTGTATTAAACACACAGTGTCTTGTTTTCCTCCCTAATTATTTTCACTGTTTCTCTCTCCAACATGTAGTGTTGCTTACTTTTGTGTACTAAGGCTTGTTGGTGAGCTGTGTCAAGGAGTAATTCAGGATGTTAATTTAACTGAAACCAACGTTACATCAGTTAAAGTATTATGGACAAAAAAAAAAAAAAAAAAAAAAAGAGGTAGGCCAGTGGTTTTCCCACAGAACAGACTTGTGACTAGTAACTCTTCTCTAGAGAAGTCAATGAGAACCAGTGAAAGAATCTGGCCTTTATGGAGCCAGATCCTCAGGGTATTACTCAAGAAAAGTAACTGTTGAAATATAAGCCCCCAAGGCTGAAGTCTTATGTGTGTATGTACTTTTATGCACTGTGAGTATCCCTATTGACTTCAGTGGGATTACTGACAATGAGTATAGCTAAATGTGCATAAATCTTTGGGACATAGAGGTCTTTAGAAATTTCCGTGTTTATGACTGAGCACTTCAAGGTTTATTTTGTAGGAGCTCAGGAGAAGCTCATTTGTCCTCATTGTTTGAGGCTTCTGGACAAAGCAGGAGCACAGTGATTTGTGTTTCCAATTTCAACAATTTATTTAAATAGTGAAGAAAATATTTATTTTGCAAATGTAGCAATGTGATTTTAGCCTTCATACAAAATACAGGCAGTTCCCAATGGCTTAATTGGCATTTTGAGAGAGAATAAAAATAATGCCATGTCATTACTGAATTTGGTTTTAAAAATGTAAAGATACAGCCAGGTATATTCACACACAGGCACGTATGCACGCATGTCTAATATTTATATAATTTCCTTGGGGAGATAGGAAGTTTTTTTAACCTATTGATTTTTACCTTTTCCTACATTTACAAAATATACTAAGTAAATACAAGTAAAATTTCACTTACTAATTCCTCTGTGTTCTTTTAAAACTTTAGATGAAACAAGGTCACTGTACAACCATTTTAGGCAGAAGAGTTTTTTGAGAATGAAAGTGTGAATTACCATAAAAGTAGTTCTGCCTAAATACTAAAGGTGACTTTTTAACTGAAAAACGATAAAATACTTCGCTTCAATACTAAAGATAGCTTTTAATTGAAAAGTGTAAGTGAACCTACAAAGCAAGGTTAACGTTTAGTGGTATAATTTTATACATGCACTTTGGCAGTCACAATGGCTTTGATTCAACCTTGACTTCCTACAAGATCATAAAAAGGCACAGAATAATTTGTTATAAAAGTAATGGGAAGTAGAGTACAAATATGAGTTGCATAACAAATTCTGAAGATGAAATGGTAGTGTTTAAAGGAAATGTAGCATTTTATGCCAGTGCCATAATTCTCAGACAATGTTATAGAGAAGTATGGCCTGCAATTTGACCTTCCTCCTCCTCCCCACTGCAGCTCCATAATGCTGTTTAGAACTTCATAGCTGGGTTAGAAAAGATTTTAAGGAAACACGGTGTCTTGTACCCTTCTAGAGGATACTGAATCCCTGATGACCTTAAACGCTGAAATAACCAGCCACTACTGTTTTATTCTTGCTTGATATTGTACTGCCAAGAAATAGATAAAATCTGCATGATCAGGACATTGTTTGAATAACAAAAAAGAGAGATGTCATCCAAAAACTACATCATCTATGTAGGTTATAGAATTACTCAGTACAACTTAGAGTAATCAGGTCCGTAATTCAGTTACCCCAAGGTATTGTCTTCTTTGGAGGTGTGTCTTGATTCGTCAAGTCGGTGAGATAAGCTTTTTATTAAAGTAGATCTAAAGGGTCTTTGCTCGAATTGAAAGATATCATAGCCTTTCTTTCTGAAGACCAAAAAGGGATCACTGAAATATTTGCTAATTGTGACAAAAAAAATTACATTGATTTTGTGTGTGTGTGTGTGTGTGGTAGTAGGCCACTAGCTATTTCTCAGTAGCATTTAGTGCTGAGGAAGCTCTTGGGAAGACATAAAAAAAGTGGGAGTTAAAGCCAAAAAAATTTTAAAAACATTATGTAGTGACACACAACTGGCAGACTGCATATTTTGATGGCTTGTGCTTTCTCTAGTAAAGGGTTGTCAGGGAGGAAGTAGTATATACTAGCTCACCTTAATAGCCTAAAGTGAAGACAAATTGAGCTCTTACGTGCACTCCATGTGCTTGTATCATTTATTGTGATTTTTATTCTTATAGCTAAGGAAAAATCTAGCTTATGACCTAGAAATTTAACCAATTTTGACATTTCTTCAGAAAAATTACGCAAGTGACAGCCTCTTAAGAATATGTGACGTACACAGTTTAATGTCTTTCTGTAACAGTGGGATATGTTATTTAGTAAAGTATTTGTCTCTGAAATGGCATATTAGTTTCAAGTTTAAAAAAGTTTTAACTTTTTGGTTAATTATAGTAATGACTTCCATTTGTAGCTGAGCTTTTCTTAATGTTATTTCAGATGGAAAGTCATATGTACCTGTATATGTGCGTATGAATTTTAGTTTTGGGTTTTTTTGTGTGTTTCACTTCAGAAACAGAAGTAGTTGCTGTTGACAAATGGCTCTTTCTGTCCAGAGTTGTGGTAATTGTGAAGTTGTGGCAGATTACTCATGTAATCTGACTGATACTGCAACAATGACGTGCTTTCTGAAAATATTAACGTGAGCAGCAGTGCACTAGTAAACAACAGTGACTCGATATTTTTGAGGAAATTTAGCAGGATATAAATATGGGAAAGAATGGAGACAGATCTTGCTGGATGACTGCTGCGGACTTTTTATACAGGGGAGAAAAATATTCCCATATGTCCCCAAATAGGCATTAAAACCAATGTACCTCTTCTTTGACATCTGTTAGAACAGAATGACTCCATTTGAAATCCCCCAAACACTTGCATAGTGACAAAGTGTAGTAAATGAAGCAAAATAGTTTTGGGAAAAGAGGATGTGTAAACAAGCCAGTCAGGTGTCATTTACGTTCTTGGATCACTTTGGTATTTTTTTTCAGGTCTGGATGTATTAAGTCTTTATGCACTAAGCTGTATTTACTGCACTGAACATAGATTTTCCACCTTAAAGGACACGGCTGCTTGAATCATGTCTGTTTTGGAGCTGTTTCTCTCAGTTGTGTTTGATTTGCAATAAGCAGTGCACCCATTTAACAAAAACAAGTATGTGAGGTTCTTTACTGTTGTCACTAGTGACCAGGCTATTAGTGGGGTTTTTACAGACCCCACTATAAATAGAGGCTACTTATGTCCACTCTCAAAATATTTGTTGTTCTCTGTTAGCACGTACCAGTTCGCTGCATGTACGTCAGGAGCTCATGACATATATTTTTGCTTTGGATGCTTAGTAATGACGTTTGTATCACTTTTTGCTCATATGCCATTTGATTGCAGTGTAGCTGAACATGCC
Organism: Podiceps cristatus; assembly: GCA_000699545.1. Taxonomy (NCBI): domain Eukaryota; kingdom Metazoa; phylum Chordata; class Aves; order Podicipediformes; family Podicipedidae; genus Podiceps; species Podiceps cristatus. The sequence goes on along the minus strand of KL273216.1, from coordinate 1,886 downwards.
AGAAAAATTCCAAATAAGAACACACATAATATTGTTTGGTAAACTCTAGCTATTTGCAATAATTGAGGACCCTCCTTTATATTTATTGATTTCTTATGCAGTAGCACTCCTCTTTGTTCTGAAGGAGATGTGGGGGAAACAGCTTTAGTCGATGATAGATCTATTTTTATCTCTTTATGGCACATTCTTGCCCATATTGTAGTTTATATTTTGGAGGACATTGGCCAGGAAATTAGTCAGATATTGTGACATTTACAAACTAGCTTGTCCCCCAAATGAATTAAACTGTCAATCAGCAGAACCTGTGATCAGCCTGTTGTTGAGCATCCTTAGCTCCAGCCGAGTTTGAGGGTCAATCTTCTGAGAGCGCACCGTTTTTTAAATGCATACATACTTTGGGAAGCTCTAGCTTTTTCATTTCTTCTGATGATGAACTTTAATAACAGAGGATGCAGGAAGCAGCATCCAAATCCACTTCTGTCCGATACTATTTTCCTCTGCGTTATCCTCTTCAAGCAACTGCTACTTTTGTTTCCTGTAGATTCATTACTAATGAACTGTATGTGTGCATCCAAACTTAAAATCTTTGGAAAAAAAACAAACCAAACACCCAAACACAAAACCCAAAGCACAGAAACAGTGTCTTATACTTAAATTTTATATTTCCGCTCAGCTAAATTTTCTTCCATCATTCCATTTTATTTATTTGTTTTTAATCTAACCTGGGACCCAGAAGAGTTAGAAGCACAGAAACAAAGGGTATAACAGTAAAAGGATAAAACTATCATACAGGTGCCTCAGTAAGGAATGTTTCAAGTACATCTTTTCTTTAGCATTCTGAACTTCTACTTTAACTTAGGGCTTGATAGAACCATGATCATGTTAAATTATATAACTTGCTGATTTTATTAGCTGACAGCAATATTAACCAGTTTTACCCATCCCTATCCAAAAATGGACTGCATTTTGATTTAATCAGTTTACTTTGGAAGATTGCTGAAGGGTAAATCTAACAATCCAGTATGAGAGGTGTCATCATATGAGTGATTTCCCTTGCACAAGCCTATACTAATTTCCATAGGAGCTGTGTGAACAGGCTACTGCTAAGATAGTTTTTTGTGGTTTCAAGAAGAAATGTAACAATTTAATGTCCTGTTCATATTAAATATCCTAGGAGTTGGTAACTGTGGAGTTTAAAATATTTCAAAACATTATTTTTGTTTTATAATGTTACTTTAAAAAGCACAATAACTTTGCCAAAAGGACATTTGATTCTAAAGCATAGGACACTGGGAAGCTGAGAGATCCTCATAAAAACCAACCCTTAGGAGTGATATAATCAATAAGAACTGAAGACAGTAACAGATTATGTCTGTGGGCTCTTACTAAGACATGTTTTAGAGAACCAAGTGTGATAAGGAATATGCATATGTTATAATTACTAAAATACGTATAATAAGAAAAATAATATATTGACTAGGAATTTTGTCTATGTCAGCTCAGGGTATGGCCTGCAAATGGATTTATAAAAGGCACTTGTAGGCCCCCACTTGGGAACTGACCTTTCTACAATTCAGGTTTAGAGTGGGAAATTGGGTATTTTAGCCATCTGGCAAAGATACTTTGAAAATCGTAAAATATGCATATGGGTTTTTTTGAAATTTCTCTTTAATGGTAGGTCTGTATCTTTTATTAAAATTGTGTTGCGCATCACAGCTCAGTGAGAAGCCTCGTAAAACCACCTTGCTGGTACCTTTTAACACTAACAACCTTGCTTTTTTTTTTTTTTTTTTTTTTCCTATTAAATTTCAAATGCCTACACCTTGTGATTGGAAGTTTAATACCTGACCTGGATAGGCTGGAGTGTTGGGCAGAGAGGAACCTCA
>KL273215.1:23367-34719 GCA_000699545.1 Podiceps cristatus | reverse complement strand
TTTTTCTTTGCTGTCCTGGTGAACTTCTTTTGTCTCAACCCACGAGTTCTCTCTCTCACTCTCTCCAATTGTCCTCCCACCCCACCTGGGAGAGGGGATTGAGCAAGTGGCTGCGTGGTATTCGGTTACATTTTGGTGTTAAACCAGGTCAGCCTTGTATTCCTTCTACTCTAGACTGTAAGTGATATCATCTAATTAAAGGAGAAGATAAAACCTGACAAATTTCCTTATTTTACATCAAAACTTAAATTAAAAAAAAAAAAAAAAATCAAGCTGAAAATACCCAAGTGTCACTTGTATTAGAAAACATTTTCTATTAATAAAACTATGTAATTTTTAAGAAAAAATAGTGTGTATCTAGTACTACAAATAGCTGCTGTGCGTTTGAATTCATTGACAATTATAAGTGATGCACAGGAGTTACATGACCAGGTCTATGTTATGTGTCAGGATAAGAAGTCACACTTGCCACTTCCTCATTCTCATCTCTGTCAGAGCTCTGTTAGATAAGAAGGCTGGCCTTAGTAACATTATTTTGTAATCAAGTTTGTCGGACAAGTTCTGGAATACAAAACAGGGCTTTTTATGTCCAGACTCCTATTTACAGCAAATGAAAACCAAAGTGCAACTCTGTGCATCCATATGAACAACCTATGTATGTGAACCAGGAGAGAAAGAGGAGCTAGAAAATCTGCTGCTAGAGAATAACAGTAAGAAGCACTTGACTACATTCATAAACGTGAAAATCCATGGGTGCTAGGACCCAAGGGAATGGCAGGAAGGTGTGCCAGGGGACGTTTAGGTTGAATATTAGGAAGAGGCTCTTCACCCAGAGGGTGGTGGAGCACTGGAACAGGCTCCCCAGGGAAGTAGTCATGGTGCCAAGCGTGACAATACTCAAGAAGCATTTGGACAACGCCCTCAGACACATGGTGTGAGTCTTGGGGTTGTCCTATGCAGGGACAGGAGTTGGACTCGATGATCCTTGTGCGTCCCTTCCCAACTCAGGACATTCTATGATTCTATGGGTCATTATACTATATCCTGAGGCAGTCCATATTCAGTTTTGGATTAAACTTTGGATTTGGGCTTTCCTTGACAATAGTGGGTACCTTGCTGTATTGTGTCCCATTGAGATGAACTGTCTGTTGCCCATACCATTGATCATGAAAATTTACTGGGCTAGGCTGACACAGAATTTCCTAATCACTTTTCATAATTGGTGTCACTGCTGTTTTCCGTTGTGCGTATAGTAATGTTCAGATGTAGGCATTGTTTACTGAACTGTTAGATCATCTGTATGTGTTTAGCAATCCCTTACTTAAAAAGCTTCAGACCTTCCCTTACTCTGTTTCCTTTCAGAAGTTGATTCAGTATGTTAGAAACGTGTAAAAGGGTGTGCTTATTGAGCCTTCAAAGCCATCAGAAGCACAAAGTGTGTTATTTCTGTGAGATAAGTCTGCACTGTCAGATGGGAGCCTAAATGTGCAACCTCTGCTTCTGGTTATCTAGCAAGTCATCATCTCCATGAAAAGGACTGTGGTGTTCAGAATTGCAAACCAGCAAGAGTAAGTAGCTAGCTAGGGGATTTCCTTTGTAGAAAACAGTACTTAAAAGGTATTTTTCGCTAAATCCAATGTATATTTATTTGAGATTGTGATTTTTTTTTTTTTTATGTGACAGTAATGTCTTTAATCCCTAATATTAAACTCAGACATAAAATTGTGGTATATAGCTACATACCAGTTTTTCACTTTTAAGTGTTATATTTTCCTCAACTTAAAGAACTCAGTGTACAAAATAAGTCATTTATCACATGTAGGTGGAAACAGCATTGACAGACTGCTGTCATTATCAATATTGAAAAGTATTTCCATTGCCTGAACCTGATCTAGTGGAGGAGGAGCAAGCTGTCAGAACTGGAAATATATGACTCAACATTCATTTTTATAAGCAGAGTTCTTTTGGGGGCTGAGAGAGTTATAAGGCAAATAAAACTTACAAGGTTTTCTTTTGTTAGTCAGCCCTTCTGAAATTTTATTTTATTTCTCTGTCATTCTCAGACATCCTCAAAAAATAAACACAACATTTCTAAATTCAGTTTTGTTCTTAAAAATAAAATAAAATAAAATGGTTGGTTTACTAGTGGAGAAAAATCTACAAAATATGCCCCCTGCCCCCACTCCCACCTCCCTCCTCAGCTGGAAGTGATACAGTTTCTTTTCCTCTTGGAAGACAACCTAAGTTCCATGTGTGATAAAGCATTGGCAATGCTGAAAACTGTTAGTTTCCTGCAGCCCTTTTTGGGAACAGCATGGAGTAAACATAAAGAAGGTAGTGTCAATAGGAGTCAAGCTAAAAAAGGAACGTCAAAATCAATACCAAGAACTGAACAGTTACTGGGCTAGGGCAATTAGCAGCTAAGTTAGTTGTCTCCCAAGTACTCCTAAGTGCTCAGTTTCTTCATTAGTACCATCACGCTCCTTGTGTTTTAGAGTTTATCTTCACGTATAATCTCCACTTTTTCAGCATTCAAATGCCCAAGCTCCTGAACTTTGATACTCATCAACATGTTAGGGTCTGCTTGGAAAAACTTCTGTAGTACTTGAATGTACTGAAAAGAGGTGTCTCTATGGCATAGTGCCTAAAGAGCTTCAAATAGGTCTTATAAATTAAGAGTACTATTGCAGTTACATTTAAATGAACTCTCAATTTCTGGAAGTCCAATACTCACTTGTATGTCATAACTACTTTGCATTTCCTCGGCCATATTCACAGCTCTGTTGTATATTCAGGTTATTTACATTGATACTGACTATGATATTGGGCATTTATTTGTATCATAATTCTGTGATGCAGGAGAACGTTCTAATATTCTCTGGGAAGAAAGCAAGTATCAGCAAGTGGCACCTGTTTAGCTCTTGTATGTGAAGAAATAATTACTGGCTTAGACAATCAACCACACGGTACGGTTAAGATCAAATGCTCAGATGGTGTACTCTATCTCTTAACTTTCCTTGAGTGCAGATCAGCTTAGTTAAGTAATTGTGGTACTTTCCTTGCTGCCAGTGCAATAGCACAGGACTACAGAATGGAAAATAGTTATACTGAAGATTCATTTTCAAGTACATGATTACCCTGCCTCTACAAACAGGTAATTTGTTTAAAGTCAGCCATTATGTTTTACTCTCTTGTTATTTCATTCGTCTTCTGTATCACTGAAGAAACATCCTCTCAATTAACACACTTAAGGCTGAAGATGCTTGGAGTCCACAGATAAGTCTTTACCAAGAGTGGTTTCGGTTTTATATTAGGAGTAGGTTATATAAAACACTGACTGTCCTCAATTTCTGCGATGGTCAGAATTTAAACAATGTAAGTGGAATTTAAGTACTCACTAAGTTATATTCAAAATCTCAAATTACTTACATGTTTAGGCAGTTGCTTTATATTTTGTGATCTATACATTTTTTTCCAAAATATAATCTGAGTTTTTATGCCACAGTTTTTATGGCTGAAAACGCCGGCAGTGTTAGCTTGAACTAAAGCTGTCAGTAAACTAGAAACCTCTGAAACTCTTATTTATTTGTGGTTTTCCCAGTTCAAGTTCTGGTTGTCATACAACAGCAAAGCTGGACCAGTGCAGATCAAGTGCAGATGTGGGAAGCTATGTTTGACTCAGGGAGAGTAAACTGTTCACAAAATAGAGTAAAATGAGTTCCTACAGGTTTCACCTTTCTTTGTTTCCATTGAGAATTTGCATCAATTCAAAGTACCAGAAGGTACCAATGACTTCTGAATTCTTACTGCAATAATTTTATTTTTACTTTTTTTTTTTTAATTTCTGTAGAAGTAAAAAATCCCCATTTATAGTGATATCAGATCAAATATTTCTAGTCTGCAAACTTTTCTACCTTAAATTTATTTTGAAATTTGTGAGTGAAAAGTCTTTTTTTACCTACTGTTATACTGTAAAGTAAGCAATACCTTTCTGTTTACTTATTTTGAAATGTGCACATGGAGATGAATCCCTGTGGTTTGTCTCAGTGTAACGTGCTCTTCATCCCATTATTTAACAGCTTCCAATAATCATTCCTCTGGTACATAGAAAACCTTTTGTTCCCCTTTGAAATGTGCTTATCTATCTTTCTTAGAAAACTCTGAAATAGCAGTGATTAAGAGAGACTATTGATTCCAGAGAGAGAGAGATCTTGAAATCAAAGAGGGACACCACAAAGGGATAGGCATATTTTTGTGCCTGTTTCCATTGGCCAAGGAAATAGATTGTGACATTTGTATTACATTCCCAAATGACGGATGGAGAGAACATTGTTCTAGGAACGGAAGTAGTGAGATTCAAAGGAGGGAAATTTCCTTTGATGGAATGATATTTTTATGGGGTACATAGTCTGCTCCAACCATCAATAGAATAGGTGCCTGTTGCATTTCAGCATATTTACATGAAGTCAGTTTATAAAATAGATGGTCATGATTGCCTTCTGGTTTATTGTGTCCTATTGTCAAAGGAGGTACCACTGCAGAACTGTCTCCTGTTAGTCAAGGACTTGGCAATAGATCTGTAGGAAAAGGGTTTCTAATTTTCCTTGCTGGTATATAGCCACGTTGCTTATGATGTTTAGGCAAAAGCTATCTTCCATGTAAAAAGACGTGGAAACACAAGAGGATTTTGCATCCTGTTCTTCGCAACAGGACGCAAGGAATAGGTGTTATACTGCAACGGGAAAGTGTTCTAAAATAGTCTGAGTCCTTGTTTCAGTCACATGACCCAGTTGCAGTCCGTAATCTGTTGCCTTTCAAGACAGAAGAACAAAGGAATCTAAGGCAATTCCTATCCTTCTAAAAATATACAAGCACTCCCAAATACTTTTGAAATAATTGCTTTTATAGATCTCCTGCACTGTTTCATACACTTTGAAGGTACTACATTATTCTGCATGCTGTGATGACATATTTTCTTGTGCAATCAGTAGTCAGAATGTGTGAAGTTTCACAGAATTTCCCCAATGGGATCTTCCATCTGCTATGGATCAGAGGTCAGCAAATCTCTATATAGTATATATGAAACACGGGAATTTCATAGAAGGAAGCTTCAAATTAAATCAGTTTAAAGTTTTAATTTAAATATATTAATGAAATACACAAAAATATGTCTGCCACAACAGTTCAGCATGCCAACTCTGCTGTCTACTAAGAGTTCTTTGTTACCAAGTTTCAAAGAAAATGTTGTCTCTTAGTTATTTCATTGTTAAAAAGTTAAAGTTCATACAACTACAATACGCAGGTCAGACTTATATCATCTTCCTTCCACATTCATGCATTCAGCAGTAATTTGACAAGCAGCTTAATTTTTTTGTTTATAAGCTGAGATTCCAGTTAGAAGATTTAATTAAATGTCTTATTTTGGACACCTTTTCTTAATACTGTGGTGTGGTGGCAGCACACTAATGCGATGTTTTATGATTGCATATGTGCAAAATAAAATGTTTCTAATCTTGCATTTAACAGTAGGTTATCAATCACAAGAAATGAGAAAAAAAAAAAAAAAGCTTAAACTTTTTACATATTATTTCAGTGACAAGTTGTGCTCCATTATGAAAATATAGAAAGATAAGGAATCATACTAGTTTAATGCCGTTTATGCAGATGTCCACTTTTACCTTTCTAAATAGAAAACTAAAGTTTTTTAAAATAGAAATTCTCTGATTAGAAATGTATTCTTTTTAAAGGAAAGCAGGCTGTCAGTGTGTGTAGTAGTATGTTTTCTGAGGATTTTGGTTGGGTAGCCAAAATAAGAACATCAAAGGCCTAACTTACGATTACCATACAGAAAAGTGAAATCAGCATCTTATGAGGAAAAGACCAGGAGTGTCTGTCAGTTCTGTGCCTCCTATTCTGAAATCTTCACATCACTAAGCACAGATTTGCAATTGGAGAAACATGGTCAAAGCATGTTCCTCATTAACACGTGTTTACTTGAAATCCTCTCTAGCCTGCTAGCACTGCCTATCAAAATTAGAGCAGACGAGGCACTTCCTTGGTTCCAAGCTGTTCCCACGATCAGCTGGAAGATGGAAAGGTGGCTGGAAAGTATTTGTTGGTACGATTGAAAAACAGCTGCAGTTTCTTGGATACATGCAGATGTCTGATAATTTAGTCTTACATAGCTGATTTTCTGGATGTTGGAGATCACATGGGTAAGATAATTTTGATTCCTTGTAAAGTTTCTCTGGGTAATATATTTAGAAATGACCACACCAAAATGTACATAACTGCAGGTTAAGTACATCTATGCCGAGGATGTGTGAGAGCCAGGTGTTAAATTTAATAAATATACTAGAATTAAACGGGTTACTATTTTTAATATGTGTGGTTTACCATGTTTTAATCTTTGTCTTCTGTGTGAAAGGATCTTTTTTTCCTCCTTCTCTGTCAAAATATTGTTGTAAGAATTGTATGTTCATTGACTATTCTGAGCATGAGGACTTTCTTCTGTATTTTTCCTGCTTCAGAAATCAGTAATATAACATTACTACGACAATTGTTACACAAAGACAGATTTCCTTTCAAAAATATGATGAGGCCTATTGTAATCATCAAGGCTTCCTTATGCTCATTGGCCTCTGAACATCCCTTCTAACTTTTTTACTTTTTACTCTGATGATAAGATGACACGGAAATGAGTCGATGAATGTGAAAGATCGTCAGAGTAGGTGGAGTAATATTGTATTTACTTGTATACTTCTCACCATCCCATGAACCTTTTCACGGCTTTTCTTCAGAAAACCGAAAAAAACATACAGTCAGGATCTGATTTTCAGTGTCATGTCCCATTCATTTTATTTTGTGTTCTACTTTAGCTTTAAAAAGTGATTTCTAAAAGACCGTTTGCATTTAAACTGAAAGAATGATATTCACATTCAGCGACTGTCTTATAAAACCACAGTTGTGCATACCTTATTAGTATTTTCTATGTGTACATGCACGCATAAAGATGAAATTATGCCTGGTTTATTTAGAGTTCTTGAGAAGAATTTTTCTATGGAGCTTGTCTTTTTGTTAGTGGAATTCAAAGACCAAAATGAGCAAGAAACACATTTGTTTAATAATAGGCTTTAAAGACTTAACGTTGTCAGTGATATTTAGGACTGTAACTCATCTGGAATATTTACAATGTGCATTTGATTCATATTCCTTATCAATGTGATATACATATCTTATCAAACAACGTGACTAAAGAGCATCTCCTTGATATCTAGCAGTTACACATAGCTGGGGAAAGAAGATTGACTTTTCCTTAAGCCTTGTTCAGCAACAAGAAATAAATTTTTAAAGAACGGATTTAACCACAGTCATCGCTTACTTTTTTTTTTTTTTTGTCTTCAATAGATACTATTTAATAGATAATTTTGCCCCTTTTAATTTACTCTTTCTGTTCAGTATTCAACAATATTCATATTTTAAAAGTAAGGTTAGATGAACTTATCACAGGCAGTATTTTTCTAGTGACAGATACTGTTTTTATTCCAGAATTATTTTTAGTATTTACTATGTACAATTTAAGGTTACACACAGCTAAAGTTGCCTTCTCCAAGGCCTCTAGCCTAATGTAGAACAGCTTCAAGATTACTCTAGTTTCTGCCCATCTTTAGTGTTCTCTATTGCTGGCTCTGCTTCTAATAAGTAAAGGAAAAAACTACAGTGTCAGGCAGATTGTGCTGAAATACTCAGATTCTCCCTCAGTAAGAGGCATTCCCAGATTACTTTTTTTTCCCCCCTCCAAACAATGTTCACTGGAGAGATTAATAAGAACTCCATTAATTTTTCTTCTGCTGCTCCATGCCCTCCAGGCAAGTACTATGATTCTTGTCATACTCAAGCTATTACTTGAGTTTATCTAAGAAAGTTATGAACATCCATGGTTCTTATTAGACAAATTTAGGTCATTAGTTACTGTGGTGCAGAAAGTATACTAATCAGAGGATGTTGTGGAATGTTGATTTCTCTAAAAAGTAGTATCAAAGATGCTGTATTTCTTTTCAAATTAAAATAGGATTATTCTTAATTCAGGTGGCTATGTTTGTCCTCCCATATTTGATCTCTGTGATAGTTATATTAGTTTCTCTGCATTTTTTCTTATTTCAGGTGTTTCTTTTATAAGATTACCTTTGTCAGAAAGATTTCCTCAGCACCACTTAAAAACCTTTCTGTCTTCACCTCTGACCTCTTATTTTTTTAAGTATTATAGTTAAAAAAGAAATCCTGTTTAATCTTATCCTGTATTGCAACCCACATTTCATTGCTACCCATGCTATAATCATTTTTCAAACTTGCAGATTTATTCTGTGTTCTGTGATGTGCTATATCTGACATATTCATCTTTTTCATTTTTCCTTACTCTTTTAGTTAATTCTTTTCCATATATATGGAGGCAGCATGAAGCCTCCAGATATCAAATTGTTGTTTTCCATTTCCTCTGTCTTTCTACTTTAAAGAAAATTTATTGCTCAACTTTATTAGTGGTGGGGTTTTTTTGTTGTTGTTTTTGGTTTTTAATTTACAGCAAATCTGTGCTGCTTTGTACATGATTATTCATTGTTGATATATCTGACAGGGAGTTGGTTATGGAAATTGAAATTTCTCATTGAGGTAATGGTGATGATCACAAACTAATTTTTAGTTGAAAGCAGAAAGAAAAGGTTTCAAAATTAATGCTTCCAAAATTTTATCTCACTGGGTTTTCAGAAAATTCAATTTAGTGATTTTTTCCCTTCCATCCTTTCAAAATGTAATAGTTTCATCTCTCCACTTTTGACTGTGAGCAGCTAAATGCAGAGAATATTCTTACGATTTCTAACACATTAGGCCTAATGCTGAAACTTGACATAAGTTTTAAATTATAAAATAGTATTTAACAATTGCCCCATTATTTTCTCGGAAAAAAAAAGAAAATGTATTCAAATAAAAAAAAAAAAAATTACTCTGCTTTAATATGCATGATCAAATAATCACCAAAAAAACCCCAAACTTAATTGCCTGTTTTAATAACACAGTGGTATTTCCAGTTCTGCCTTTCATGGATCCTTCTTAACTTCTGCATGTATTTTAAAGTGTTTGTTCCAATGTTTGACCTCAGATTTTCATGAATATCTATTTAAAAAAAAAAAAAAAAAGTTATTATTTTCACTGTTGTTTATCATAGGATATTCGCTGTAATAATATACAGAAATTATGTCATTTATGTAATCAACATTTTCAAAGTGGAGAGTTCACTGAATAATATAAAGCTTGGAAAACTATTTCTCTAGACTTTTTCAAAAATACATCATTTTAGTGTTCTAAATAGATATAATTTTCCATCAGACACTATGTTCTGTTATCTGAAGGGGAAAGCAGGAAAAGGAGGTATAAGAACTACATTTAAAGTGAATTGTGGGATCTCTTCACTTGTTATGTATTAGAGATGTAGCACTGCTGGCTTTTATGATTCTTCTTAAACAGATACTGCTTTCTCTGATCCTGAAAATCTTTATCACTCAGATCAGTTCAGCAACAGGTATAGGACTAACATTGCTCCAACAATGCAATGTTTTGTGTCCTTAATCCTTCAGAGAAATTTTTAGTGCTACATTTGTAGACCTTCCATTTTCCCACTAAAACCTTTATGGGTTTTTTCTTTTCTCTTTTTTCCCCCTGAAATTGTCAGCTATTATTCTCAACTAACTGCAAATAGTACTTTAAAGCATGTACTTTTGTGGGGAAGATGTGGGAAAAGTAAGTGAAGATCAGTTTGACATGATAGTAGAAATAATATAGCAATCTAGACAGAATGATTAACTCTTCCTTTGAGCAATAGTAAAAACACTGAGAAGATTTGAAAACTTCTAGAAGGGATGAGTTTGGATTCAGAGAGGAGAAATACATGTATGATAAAACTCCCTTTCTCTTGAAGCTAGCCTCGGGCTTGCATCAGTAGAGATTGCATGCAATTACTTGAGGCTGGTGGGCTGAAACTTCATTGGCTTATGGATTCAGACCTAACAGGAAGCAGCAGCCACCTTTAGTCTAGTGCAACACTTCTTGTTCTCATTTTATCAAGACTCCAGAGGTGAGTGAAAAAAAGAAATTATATCCAACTTCATGAGCAAAAATATGAGCAGCTGGAAGCAGCAGAACCACTAATAAGCAATCAGTATATCAGATACAATGAACCTGAATTGGTTTTGATTCAATTGTTTTAAGATTTTGTCTAATGTGTGCAAATATATATATGTATTTAATTGGTCATTTTCAGGGGAAAAAAAAAAAAATAATCAAGATTTGGGCAAAGTCCTTACTTTCTTCCCAGTGCTACCTTGAGGATTTTTTAGCCTTCAGAAACTCATGCAATATCACAGAAATTATGGGAAACGTAAAGATTCAGTAGTCACCATGGTGATAGAGGATGATTTTTTTAAGTGACAGCTGAAGAAATGTAAAATGAACCTAGAACTTGGAAACAGGAATGCAAACTGTTGATCTAAGTTTGAAAAGACAGGAGGAAAAAATTGGAAATTAATGGAAAAGGAAAGAATGAATAGATGTTTTTATATTAACTCTTTCTGACTTCATTCCATTCTTTTGATACCATTAATTTATCTCATTTTAATGTACATATAGTTTTATGGAATGAAAAGTCTAGGTCAATGATCAAGTCTGAATGGAGACATGTCTGTGATAGCTAACATGGATTTTAAGCCTTCACAAAGCTTGAGAAGTATTGCAAAGTTTATCGAAATTTCTACCTAGGCTGTGGTAATTCAGCCTCTGTAGCACTGCTTTCTGAGTGTGGCATAATCCAGATTAGAAGGAAACTGAGTTAAATGCAGTGGCAATATAAAGAAACAGCTTGTTGAGAAAATGATTCATAATTTCTTCAGCCCTTCAACATCTCTCTTCCTTTTCCCCCCACCTACTTTTTTAAGGCTTTGCTTTGGAGCAGGGTTAAACCACTGAAATTCCAGACCCCAGCCCTAGACATTACTGAACATTTCATATTTCTTTTGTCAGAAAAGGCTATGTAGTATCATGAAAAAAATTATTCTCTTATAGACAATTGCACAGGTTAAATCAACTCTTGGCACCACAGGCTTGAACCTGAGGATATAAAGAAACACTAGGGAGCTATGCTTACTTAAGTAGGACAGTACATTATATATACAACAGCACTGCAGGCTTAAATTGCTTCTTAAAGCAAAACTTGAGATATATGTTCCTTTTGGGTTTTGAATGACTTCAAATGACTTTAAGGCTACACTGAATAAGGCTGCAGGTGAAGAATGATTCATGGAAGAG
>KL273215.1:0-23333 GCA_000699545.1 Podiceps cristatus | reverse complement strand
AAAGCTTAAGAAGTGGAGGACTTCTTAATTTAAAAAAACAAACAAACAAACAAAACCCAAAAAAACTCAGACATCTCAACTGTTTGTAAAACTGCTGAGAGTAGCGATTATTGCCACAAAATGGATTATATTAGTTCAACAATGGATTATATTAGTTTTTCTTTGGAATATTACACAGGTGCATTGTAAGCTATGGAAATGAAGATTGTTAAGCGCTGCTGACATCTGTTTGAAACCAACAATGAATCTTCTTCTGACAGAGATGAAAGAAATGGAATGGGACTATGAGACAGGCATAAATGATCAGGATCAGGTTACTTGCTTTCATTTTTGCCTATGTTTTATTGTGCTAAGGAGAGAGATTTGGAAATTTCTTTCACATGAAGAATAATTTGATACATATTCATATTAGGGCCAGAAGGAGGATCTGAGGAACTACAGTCCTGTCAGTCTGACCTCGGTGCCAAGGGAGATTATGGAGCAGATCATCTTGAGTGCCATCACACAGCACAAACAGGATAACCAGGTGATCAGTCCCAGTCAGCATGGGTTTACGAAAGGTAGGTCCTGTTTGACTAAGCTGATCTCCTATGACAAGGTGACCTGCTTAGTGGATGAGGGAAAGGCTGTGGATGTTGTCTGCCTAGACTTTAGTACAGCCTTTGACACGGTTTCCCACACCATCCTTCTGGAGAAAGTGGCTGCTCATGGCTTGATGGGCGTACTCTTCTCTGATTAAAAAACTGGCTGGATGGCTGGGCCCAATGATTTGGGGCGAATGGAGTTAAATCCAGTTGGCAGCTGGTCACTGGTGGTATTCCCCAGGGCTCAGGATTGGGGCCAGTTCTGTTTAATATCTTTATCAATGATCTGGACGAGGGGATTGATAGTATCCTCAGTAAGTTTGCAGATGACATAGGCAGGAGAGTTGGTCTGCTTGAGGGTAGGAAGGGTCTACAGAGGGATCTGTACAGGCTGGATTGATGGGCCGAGGCCAACTGGATGAGGTTCGACAAGGCCAAGTGCACTTAGGTCACAATTACAGGCTTGGGGAAAAGTGGTTGGAAAGCTGCCTGGCGGAAAAGGACCTGAGGGTGTTGGTCGACAGCCAGCTGAATATGTGCCAGCAGTGTGCCCAGGTGGTCAAGAAGGCCAACAGCATCCTGTCTTGTCTCAGCAAGTGTGGCCAGAAGGAGTAGGGAAGTGATCGTCCCCCTGTACTCAGAACTGGTGAGGCCGCACCTCAAGTACTGGGTTCAGTTTTGGGCCCTTCACTACAAGGAGGACATTGAGGTGCTGGAGCATGTCCAGAGAAGGGCCACGAAGCTGGGGAAGGGTCTGGAGCACAAGTCCTGCGAGGAGCGGCTGAGGGAACAGGGGTTGTTTAGCCTGGAGAAAAGGAGGCTGAAGGGAGACCTTATTGCTCTCTACAACTACCTGAAAGGAGGTTGGAGTGTGGTAGGTGTCAATCTCTTCTCTCAAGTAACAGGCAAGAGGACAAGAGGAAATGGCCTCAGATTGCACCGGAGGAGGTTTAGACTGGGTATTAGAAAACATTTCTTCACTGAAAGGGTTGTCAGGCACTGGACCAGGCTGCCCAGGGAAGTGGTGGAGTCACCATCCCTGGAGGGATTTAAAAGACATGTAGGTCAAGGAAGCTAGTTGATGTAATCTTTCTGGATTTCAGTAAAGCCTTTGATACTGTCTCTCACAGTATCCTCCTGAACAAAATGTGCAGCATACAGCTGGATAAACACATAATGCAATGGGTGAGCAATTGGCTGATGGGTTGGGCTCAAAAGGTCATAGTAAATGGACCTACAATGGGCTGGAGACCAGTCACTAGCAGGGTTCTGCAGGGCCAGTACTCTTTAATAGTCTTCATAAATGACCTCGATGCAGGACTTGAAGTTTTACTAAGTTTGCAGATGACACAAAACTGGGGGGAGCTTTTGACAGTCTTGAGGGCAGAGAGGTCCTAAAGAGGAATCTAGACAATTTAGAGAGCTGGGCAATCACCAACCACATGAAGTTTAACAAGGGCAAGTGCTGGATTTTGCACCTGGAACATGACAACCCTGAATGTACATACAGACTGGGGAGTGAGAGGCTAGAGCAGCCCTGTGGAAAGGGATCAGGGTGTTCTGGTCGATGTCAAGTTGAACATGAGCCAATAGTCTGCCCTGGCAGCCAAGAGGGCTAACCGTTGTCCTAGGGTACATGAAGCACTTCATCGTTAGCTGGTCAATGGAGGTGATTGTTCCACTCTACTCTGCACTGGTGCGACCCCACCTTGAGTACTGTGTGCAGTTTTGGGTGCCACTGTATAGAAAAGATAAAAAAGCTAATGGAGAGTGTCCAGAGGAGGGCCATGAAGTTGAAGGATTTAGAGGGGAAGTCATCTGAAGAGTGGCTAAAGTCACTCAGTCTGTTCAGCCTAGAGAAGAGGAGACTGAGGGGAAACCTCCTTGTGGCTTACAGTTTCCTCACAAGGGTGGGTGAGGAGCAGGTGCTGATCTATTCTCTCTGGTGACCAATGAGAGGACCCGAGGGAATGGCAGGGAGATGGGCCCGGGGGGGTTTAGGGTGGATATTAGTATTAGGAAGAGGTTCTCCACTCAGAGGCTGGTGGAGCACTGGAACAGGCTCCCCAGGGAAGCAGTCATGGTGCCAAGCCTGACAATATTCAAGAAGCATTTGGACAATGCCCTCAGACACATGGTGTGAATTTTGGTGTTGTTCTATGCTGGGACAGGAGTTGGTCTCAATGGTCCTTGTGGGTCACTTCTAACTCAGGACATTCTATGATTCTAGATGTGGTGCTTAGGGACATGGTTTATTGGTGGACTTGGCAGTGCTAAGTTAACAGTTGGACTGGATGATCTTAAAGGTCTTTTGCAATCTAAACTATTCTATGATTCTGTAAGTCAGTAAAACAATCCATTGATTTCCATATATCAAAAATTAAAATAATCTCTACCGATGTATTCAACATGAACATATTCCAACCAGGAATGCTGAAAGTACTTTGATTTAGGAGATACAAGACCCGCTTCCTAGAGGCGAAGCTATTATGCTGATATTCCTCTTAGTTTTCACTGTGATAATCATTAACATTCTTAAAAACATTTACTTTCAAATAATGGCAGTGCTTAGTATTTACACAATGCTCTTTCTATCTGTTTTTACAAGCATTAACTAAAGGGTATTTTAAATCAGAAGCAAGTGCTGTAAAGTTTCAGATATGGCTGCAGGGATTCCCTTAAAATGGAGATTCCAAAATACTAGCTGCAATATGGCAATTTTATGTTGTTGGTTGATAATCACTCAGACTGGAACCTTAGTGAGTTAATCAGATTTCTCCCTCACTTCTGCACATTTGCTTTAGTTAAATTGTCAGCTGAACCCTGTTTTGGATAATGTACAGATTATATAAATGTATACTAACAATGAAGCATTACAAATAAGAGTCATTTGGGGTAGGAAATAACAGAGAGTAAATCCTGCAGTTTGCAAGCATCAATTTGTGAAGAAGTGAATCTCTGGTTTCATTCGGGCACTTCGAGGATTCCCCTGATTCTCCTAGTTTCATGCTTCTAGATTTTAAAATACACAGCAAACTGAAAAAAAAACACTCACCATGAAGAACAGTGGTAAGACTTTTCAGACCAGCAAAATCTTCATAGCATTTTCCCTTTCTTTGCCTGGCCCTATTTGGAAGAGATTGCCTTCCCCTACTGCGGTGTGGCATAGGAGTCTACATCAGCTGTAAGTCATCCCTGAGAGAAGAACATCAAATCTCACCATGAAAATGTTTCAGCAATTGCACATATCCCTATATATTTATTTCTGTAAGAAAATCCTCTATCCCAGAAGTACTATGAGTACTATGGTTTGCAGAGATAGCCATGTTAAATACATAGTTTTCATAGAACAAATGAATAAGCAGCTGTGTCTAAGAAGGGATTGCTGTATTTTTGTTGCCAGACTTCTGCCCTAGGACTTTTATCTATATATATACTAATATATATAAAAGCATTTTAACAAATATATCAATATATAAATAGATCAATTTATAAAAATAGATCAATTTATACATCATAAAAGATGTATAAATATGTATGGACTTACATGTATGAATGTATTTTTATATGTATATTATCTACTGATGTAAACTAGCTGTAGAAGATACAAAATATCTACCCTCTTTTTAACTGTGTTTGGAATTGCAGGTTTCATCTCTAAAATTCCGAGTTCCCTATTTATGAACATAAAGGAAATTGTGGATCCCATGAATTACACAAGGTCATATTTTAAGTTAAAAGTCTACCTCATAGCATCCCTAGGGAGGGCTTATTTGGAAATAATGGAGGAATTATACACAAGTGTTTTGTGAACTTCATGAAGTGCAGCACCTTAAATCCTTGCTTTGTGTTTCTTGGCTGTCAGTTATAACAAGACATAAAATGGAAAAAAACTGAAAACTCGGGTTGGTTGGGGAACAGCTTAAGTATTTATTCCTTTGCAACACAGCCTCTAGGTGGATTGACATGCTTAATGAGTTGTAGAAACACTTTCTTCTTTGCCCATTCTCAACTCTGAGATCCAAATAATTTCTGTTTACTTTAGAACATTCCCCTCCAAAACTATTGTATTAAAACCCTGTAAAATAACAATTTCATCTTACAAGTGTTTATACATATATGTTCTTGAAATTACAATCAAGAAACCTGAAAGGAGCAAGTTATTAGTTCACCATTGAGAACCATATCTAAGTGAAGATGTCTCATGTAATCAGAAGTTCTGTTTCATGTTCCATTGTGAACTAAATTCTCACTTGCTCATCTAACATCTCTGAATGAATTACTTTGCTGTTGGCCTTTCAGAAACTGTAAAGTGAAGAAATACTTCTTATCAGATGAGACATCCCTATAAAGATGTAAGAATAGTTTGAAACACTTTAAAGTTCATTAGAATATTTCAGATACGGTAAAGGCATCAATAAGAACCAGCACTACTTTTAGAAAATACTTTGATATTGCTATGATTTTCATCCTTAGACCAGCAAGGGGTGCATGTATTGATGGCTCTTTCAAGCTGAGATTTTCATAAAAATTCTACAAGTTTGCTAGATTGTGTTTGAATTTGAGGGAAGACTGAA
Source organism: Podiceps cristatus (assembly GCA_000699545.1). Taxonomy (NCBI): domain Eukaryota; kingdom Metazoa; phylum Chordata; class Aves; order Podicipediformes; family Podicipedidae; genus Podiceps; species Podiceps cristatus. The sequence goes on along the minus strand of KL273215.1, from coordinate 18,172 downwards.
TGTTCGGAGAATGTGATAGTAACTACTGCTGGGGGTGGTAATCATTGTACAGCTAGATGGGATAAACTGGTCTGTACTTAAGTGAGAGTTCAATGTTTACACAAGAATATAGAGAACTCTACCCATGGCATGCTCATGGTGGGTAGCTTATGAATATTCAGTCTCAGCTTTCATACCCACAATAAAATTTAACAGAACAAGAGTTGCAATAGCAGCATAAGGAGCTCGTGAAGACTTTCAAAATATAGAATGGTCTATATCCAAATACTCTAGAAGATACTGCACTCTGAGCCTCAGCCTCTTCCCTGTAAGGGAATTTGCGCAAATGGATTGCAGCTAGCTTGGCTGTGCCTAGGATGCTTCTGCCAGTCATAAACACACCCACTACTGTCATCCTACAAAAGTGCAGTGCTTTATTCTGCTCCTTCTGGCATTGGAGTAGCACTTGAATATGATTTGCAGACATGATCACAGTGTTCATTCAAGCTAGTCTTCACGAAATGCCAGTACTTGCAATAACTCGTTTTGTTAATTAATCTTACCCTGTTGAAGAAAGTAAAATAAAAATTAAAGTTAAAATTATGTGACACTTCTATTTGTGGTCGGGTTATCCCACTTTATCCCCCAGTTATCCTACTGTTTGCTGAAGTTTAATGCAACATGCAGCCTATTTTTGTCCAAAAAGCTCAGAATCCAGTTTCACCGAGATGACATGCAGGTGTCCTATTCATGAAGAAGAAGGAAATACTCAGCAGGTAGATATCTGCCTGCCTGAAAATTCCCCTGTGCACAAGCACCAAACATTTTACAAACCTCTGGGCTTTTGATATATATTTATGACCATGAATTAAATGTTTGTGGTTTAATATTTTTTCCTATTACTTTGTTACCTGAAATCTGCTTACGTACAAGATCCTGTGTTACTAGTTTTTTTATACAGTGTGATTGAACCGGTCAGTCTCTTTTTCCACCAAATCAAATTAGAAAAGGGTTTTGTTTTTGATAGAGCTGAAGTAGTACAGTTCTCTCACCCTGTTTAAAGCTTGATTTTTGAGAGAAGGTGAAAACAAAAGCAAATGTTCCTTGAATTTTGCCTTGACTGATGTCAAATCTGATCCTATATGGTCTTAATTTTGGGAAGGTTTCATACAGAAAAAAATGACCTATGGCTATTTATATTATTACTTTATATTCAGGGCTGCATAATAATGAGCGTAACTATGAATACATATGTTTGTCAGTTTGTGGTTATTCACGTTCAGGTATAGCAGCTATTAGGTGATATACTGTTCAGTAGAATTCATAATGCTTAAAAAGAAACAGGAATGACTTTTTTTGTGAGAACTACCATCTTCATCTTTCACGCTGCTGTCTCAGAAATAGAACAAAAAGTTTTTAATAGCAGTAGCAGGTTTTAAGTAGCTTTTTAATAAAATACTGTTTATCATACTTTCTCCTTAGGAGAGAATATTTAATAATAAGGAAAAGTAGAAATAATTTTCACTTATGTCCTAATCTGTTCTAAACTTACTCAGGACTTTACACTGCAAGAACATGTTCATTGAAAAAGAAAGGAGACCCAGGAAAACAAAGAAAGAGAAATGGTGGTTGGAGCATACCATGCCACAGAAGAAACACAGAACAGCCAGGGATTTAGTGTCCAATAATGCTAGTATACATTTGAGAAACAGTGTTTGGAATTTGTTCCTCATACTGTATGTTGAATAAATAATTATCTTCACTACTATCAGCTGGGCACTACTCTTGCATCTCAGGGAGACTCTTCTTTTGTTCTGAGAGGTGGTAAAATTACCTTCTTAAAAAGTAGATATTCCTCTCCATTTCTTCTCCAGGAAATATGTCTACTTTAGAACACTCTCTGAAACAGTAAGATGATTATTTCATTATAAGAAGTAAAAAGATGGCTGGCTTCCTTGTAATCAGGAGCTCCTGGGAGGTTGCTAAATACCTGGTATAAACCAAGAAGTTTATAACCAAGATGTTCATCGATAACTTTATAAAAATTCTCAAAGCTGTATCACAGCTACCCCCGGCATTAATAAACTAGTCTGAGAATGGTGATTTAGCTGTTAAATCTTATTCAGTGGAAAAACTGAACAGTTTTTCACTTTCAAGTAAACCACTTGAAGGCTGTGGGGCAAACCATTTAATCCCAATAAACAGAATCTTAGGGCATCTGAGACTACTCACATTTTTTGTGGAAGTGTCACACCACGGGACTTGGTAGTTTGCCATCTATGTACCAACTTAGAAAGAGATGCCAGAAATTCCACTTATGTCTTTTGAACTTACTTTTTTTGTTTGTTTGTTTGTTTCTGTGCACAATGTCCTCACCATCTGCTAATTAAGCTGTAACATGCCTTTGGGTAGATTGTTCCTAGTCCGTTCTGCTGATTTCACTTGCCAAAGTGAGAGAATGGCTTCATCACCTGGCAGTTAGGACATCTTCCTTAGAACTGGGAACAAGGTGACAGGTTTTCTTTCCCTGACTGTAAAGAGAACTTTCAGATGAGTGGTGTATAGTCACATGTCCTGTTTCCCAGTAAATATTCTATACAGGTGATGGGGAAAGAAAAGTGCTACAGCATCCTTTTAGTCTAAAAGGTGTTTTTCTTCTATGAAAACAAAGCAGACCCTTTTGAGTCCAATACCATGTTCATTAGACCTGAAACAAATTCACCGATGGAAAAAGCAAGGTTTATTTCAGCTTGGCCCAACTCATTTATATTTTGTTCCTTTTGTTCAGCTATCAAACTAAAGAGTAGTGTTCACTCAGCTCTGAAAATTATTGTATTTTGACAAGGTCCAAAAGGTTTCTTTAATTTTTTTCTTCAGATTGACTACTGTTTCTTCTTTTGCAACAGCTAGAAGCAATTACATTTTATCATTTTTGCTGGCTAAATGGTTATTATTCAAGAAGTCTCTAAAGGAAGTAAAAATTTAATGGAATAAATTCAAAAAAACCCTAACAACATATGACTATTTATAGGGTTTAGCTTGTTCCCAGTGTTTGCATAGTCATGCAAGGAAGTAGGAAAAAATGAGCATATCTCATTTCCATGGTACAGTAGTTTGATGCTCCCATTCTTTTGAGCTTTGAGGAGGCTTTTCCACACTATTCCTCAAAATGCAAACATATGCTGTATATTAGCCTACCAGGACAGCATGTATTCCAGGTCAGATTACTATATGGTCCAAATACTTAATTTTGTATTGAGAGTGTAGGTCTTCTGCAGGATGCCTTAAGTACCTAAGTTAGAACTGCAGTATACTTTTTGGTACCTGCTCAAGCAGGCCATTAGCCTATTGAGAAAGTGATATCAGTTGTTGACATGGTTAATTGTTTAAAGGTAAAACGGAGTGAGCACTGTTGTTATACGATGCATTTCTGTAGGGGAGTAGTTTTTTCATTAGGGAATTGCTTAAACATATTGTTCACTTAATTTCCAAGGAAACAATCCTGCTTCTATCAATGTCACTGTCCAAGGATTTCACCAACTTCTGTAGAAGGCTGCTATATAAAGTAGCATATACAAGTAATTTACCTTTTTTTTCCTAATGAGATGAATAATGAGGAAAAAGCCAGGTTAATGTTCCAAGGAGCTTATTTAGAATCAGGTGAGAGCTTGAAAAGTCAGCTAAGGTGATTTCAGGAAGTGCTTATATGAAAAAGCTTAATTAAGAAGACTGATGGCCTTTTACTTAAGTCTCTTCAAGAGTATACAAAGTCTTGTTTGACACCTCCAGAGCTGATAGCAAACCATATTTGAAAATCCATCGTGTTTCTTAGTAAATGCAACAAAGCAGAACCTTTGTGGCTACAGTGGACTGTAGTGCAGCCTGCTTTCTCAAGGTTACTAACAGAAGTGCGGTGTCAGAGAGGAGCATAGAACAAAATACAATTAAATAGAAATTCAATAAAAAAGTTTATTGATAATTGAAACATTCATAAAATTACAAATATTTCAGTACAACTGCAGTGTGAACCATTGAATGGTAGTTTACAAAAGTATTTTATTGCTAAGACTGCTGTGATTTTTTTTTTTTTAATTTACTTGCAATACACAATCTCTTATGGAATTCATTTACTCATCTTAAAAATCCATATAAGCTTTAAATTTATCATTTTAGTCAAGGGGTTTTTTTCTTTTGTTTTTTCTTTTTTTTTTTTTTTTTTATCCTCTAAGAACAATAAGGTATATGAGGTATTTTAGCTGCAGGGTGCATATTTGGAGAAAGTGCTTCCTGCAGAGCTCTTCTGCCTTTCTTGTAAATTAACTGCAAGAAACCCGGTCATGTTACAGTATGACATTTAGTTTTCTAATCTGTTTAATGCCATGGTTTGCACATGATGTGTTCTGATGTGCTTTTATGTTTTTGATAATAAAAAAACCACATTAGAGTTGCAGTAGGGATTCTTTTCACAGACAATATAACTTGTTACAAATTGCATATTTCAAAAGAAATATAACAAAAGACCTAACCTTTATCATGTTCATTATTCTAAAAATACAGCCCACATCCAATCTTTCTGTTCGCTAATATAATGTTTGAGCACCATTTGGGACACATATACATGCTGCATCCCTAGCAATTGCATTCATGCATATTTTAATGACTTAAGACTAAAACAACAAAGTTAGCATTTGAATGGTCTCAACTAATCACTTAATTATTGATTACAAAAATTTTTACATATGTGTATATGTGTACCTGTGAGTATATACACACTCATACACTTACAACTCTTCATTTTTTCAAGGTGAAAGTACTGACTTGTAGTACAGCTGTATAGAAGTACAATTAAATCATCATATTTTTCAGTTTTGCTGTCATTCATACAAAAGATTTCATAAAAAGAAGGTAAATGGTTTGTTATGCTTCGTCTTCTTCAGCCCTTACCATTTCAGACTACTCTAACACCATTTTTCTTGAAGCAGATTTGATCCAACTTTACTTACCTAGTAATTTGGAATTGGTGCTAAAGATTATTTTTTTTTAATTAAAGGAAATAGGCATTTCTGCCTATGTAAAGATTCTAATCTTCTTTCTTTTTACGTAACAGAATTTCAAAATATAATGAAAGGAAAGAGTCCTGGGTAAAGAGGAAAGAAAAAATAGGAGAACAGAAAGACTTGAAAGTATTCAAAACAAAAGCTGAAGACTTTTTTTTTTTTTTTTTAATGTGGTCTTCACCTCCCTTTCTCCCCACACTTTTGCTTTTGATCCATTTCTTTAATGACAGCTTTGGAAATTCTCATCTCTACAACTGAAAAGCCTACTTTCAAGGGTCTTACCATAAGAAGAAGAAAAAAAAAATCCAGAAGAACATGCAGAAGGATCAAATCCCAGCAAAATGTACTGAAAATGAGTTACAACAGTACTGTCACCGTGTGAGTACGAGACAAGAGTCTGTCATTTTTGAAAGGTTTTGACATTTTGGGAACATGCCAAATGACTGGAAAGTTGCAAATGTTATGCCAGACAAGAATGGGGTTGTGGGGAAATACAGGCTTGGCAGTGTCAGAGAAGTCTCTGGAAAGATAATCTAGAGAGGAACGCAAAGCCTTGCTGCTGGGACAGAACAAGCCCATGGAACCGTACCGCGAGTGCCTGACAGGTGGGCAGCCGTACAGATTGAAGAACAGGAGGCCAGGTGGACAACAAGATGAACATGAGTCAGCAGTGGTTGTTTGCAGCAGGGAACGCTACCCACTTTCTGGGCTGCATTGACAAGTTCATAGACAGGAATTCTAGAGAAAATATTCCTCTCTTCTCAGTAGTTTTGGGGAAATATCTTGAATTCTGTATCTAGTTTTGAGCCCATGTTATGTAAGAGCAAATCCAGTGGACGGCCACTAAGATTGTTTAGGGAGATGAAGCGTGTGATGTATGAGGGGGGGGTAGAGAGAGCTGTGCATTTTTAGCTTAGAGGAGAGGATGCTGAGAGGAAGGGTATCTCATTGCGGTATTTCATGTAAACATAAACAGATTACATGTTTCTTTGATGAGTATTTTTATTATTGTTAAAAGAAGTGGTTTTGGAGTTGTCTCTTGCATAAATACTGAGGTTTGCTGTTCTCTTTACAGTATAAGCTTAGTATCACAACCAGAAAAACCTTCAGTTTTTTTAATATTTCTCCTACAAAGCATTCTTTCCATCCTTGTCAATTGCTTTTCATGTGCCTGGAGTATTCATCAACATGAATACCGTTGGTTTCGCAATCTACCTTTTCTAGATAAGCATAGTATCTCTTTCATATGTACCTTCCACAATGTAGTTTGAGTCATCATGGGACAATTCTCACATACTACTTTAATTTAGAACACTAAATTTAGAAGCGTCAGACTGCATAAATTCTAGTTTAAAGAAAAGTAAAGCCATGGGTCTGTACCTGAGGTGCGGAGACATTCAAAGACACACAGGCATTATTGAGTTGCAGAATTATTTTCCATGGCCTCTGCCAGCACAACCAGGTATCAAAAGCACCTTCATAGTATTCCATTTAGAAGTCTTGCTATATTAATTTGTCCTTTGGTATTTCAAAGAAATGTGTCATGGTTTAACCCCAAAGAGTAACTGGACCACGCAGCCACTTGCTCACCCCTCCCCTCCTCAGTGGGGTGAGGAGGAGTAATGGAGAGAGAAAGCTGATGAGTTGAGATAAAAACTTTACCAAGACAGCAAAGGAAAAGATAAAAATATATTATGAATGATAATAATAATAGTAATAATGTAAAGGGATAATAGAATATATAAAATGAACAATGCCAATGAATTTCTCACCACCCAGTGACCGATATAGCCCGTCGTGAGCAGCAGTCAGGGAGCAGGAATATTCCCCCACAACCATCCCAGAATAGCAAGTTCCAGAGAGAGCACGAGGGAACAGACAGACAACCAAACAGGTTACGAACAAAATAAAACAATACGGTAACAAGAAGAGAACATGAACAGAAAGCAAACCAAACAAGGAACCTGAACCCAAGAGCAATGGCCGACCCTCCCTCACCCCGGCCATGCCGTCTATGGCATGGAACACTCTCTCTGGCCAGTTTGGATCAACCCTTCTGGCCGTGCCCCTCCCAAGGGTTTGCACCTGCACATCAGCAAAGCTTGGGGAACTGCAAAGTGTCCTTGACTGTTCAGCAGCAACGAACATCAGCAGCAGCAGCAGCAGCAGCAGCGCTGTCACCTTGTTTCACATACTAAACCCAAAACACGGGAGCTGCTGAAAACAAAACTAGCTCCGTCCTGGCTGACACCAGGACAAAATGCAAAAAGGTAGCACCTGGAGACCATTGATTTTGGGAAACAAAATATTTTATTTTTCATTCTGATTATTTTCCTCTGTCATGATAACAAACTGTGAAAGCAAAATAGTATAAATAGGTTAAACAAAATTTGAACTGTTAGGCTAAATCTCTAGATGTAAAAGCTCTCCTGAAACTCCCTACAAGAAAAGATTTGAATATGACAACTCGTAGTGGTAAGCACAGAACCCTTCTAGTGAGGAGAACTCCAACATTTAAGAGCCCTGACATTAAAAGCAAAAAAGATAATGAGGCAGGTTATGTTTAACTTAATTATTATTTCTTAAGGTAATCAATTATTGGTTATGTGAGATACTGTGGATTAAAGCAAATAATAGTAAAATGGTCATCATATTGTGTATTATTTCTTTTTCTATTGTTAAAGAATTTCCCATAACTTTTCAGTTCCTAAATCACTACTTAGCAAACCTTTTTCTCCTGCACTTCTTCGAAATCAAGATATATATTAGCTCTCACCTAACTTAAAAAGCCTTTTCTGTTTGTGGCTTCTTCCAGGTTTGTCATGGCTGTGTCTTACCTTGGCACTGCCCTTTTTGAAAGGGTTAGCCGAAGTGCTGTTTGTGCCAGAGGCACAGCTTTATCTAGACTAATTTTGGATAACTGAAAGGTCATAGCCACAAAGAAACAGCAGGTACAATTGCTGCCACAGTAGAAGGGTGCAACAAATACATATGAATACCCAACAGAGTTCAGTATTGTCTTTTGAAGTGGTGTACGTAAAGTCTTGATCTTGGGAGCAGGTTGGAAAGCCATAATTTGGGTCTTTAATTTATCACTGAAATGTTAAAAGAAGTCTGACAGAGTAAACATCAGTTCAACAAAAAAAAAGCAGGAGCCATGTGTTTATAGGAAAGGCAAAGCCTTGCAGGGAGTTATTCTTCCACTTCTGGGCAGAAGTCCCATTGACAACTCCGGGAGATATTTCCTCACTTTTTTTTCCTCAGACTTGTGGGAGAAATAAACACACATATTTTAGGTGAATGATTCTGGTAATTAACACAGGACCTGAGCCAGCTAATAAAGCATTAGCAGAATACGATTTTTTTTTTTTTTTTCCAGCAATTTCATTATTTATACTCTAAGAAGAGACATAATTGGCTGTACTAATTTCATTCAGGTAGCTTTTCTTTTTCCTTCTTGACCTGCCATGTCACATAAGGATGTAAAAAAAGTGCTCAAAGAAAATGTAATGCCAGGATGCAGAACAAGGTTTTTGTTCAAACATAAATCTTCGACACCTCAGAAATGAACAAATCTATATTCGTACTGTTAACATGTTTTCTCTTCCAAAATGTCTCCTCGTTGTCTTGTTTGAGTCAAAATAACCTCCTCTCCTCTATCAGCAGAGAAGTTCAGAGAATATTTCAATTTAGCAGCAGCTTTTGAAATTTTGCCATTGTTTCTTTTTCCATAGAATACAAAGCCTTTTGACTGTTTTTGAAAAAAACAAAATTGCTAAAGTGTCAGTTTTCTGATTAAAGCCTGATTTTTTATTTGAAAAGATTTTTCATGTTTGACATCCATGACAATGGGACACAGTATCTCCTTTCTAAAAATTGTGTTGGTTGTGAGTAATTGCCCAGCTGTGCAAAACTGAGGAACTGAAACCAGGTTTTTTCATGCCATTCAAGTGGGACATTGTTGCATAGAACTTCCTTTGAGATGTTCATTTTGTATTCTGTTGACTTGATTTATCTCACTAAAAGTTTTATCAGATTCCTTAATTATTTACATGTTAAACACCATAACATTGAGATAGTTAATTTTATCTGTTCAGTTTTTCCTTAACAACGATTTCTCGTCTCCTTCATCAGGACAGGTTGCAGTTTTGTCCTGTGCCTGGGATTTTTTAATTTCATCTTGGCTAGCCATCGTCACAGCTCGGCACAGATCAGCACAACAGGCAGTCAGTGCTCAAGAGAGGTCCAGGGCATGGTCTGTGGAGGGGTTAGGATATGACTTTGCCATATCAATACTGTTATAGTCAGAGCCTGAATCATAATAATGTCTTCCTTAAAAGACACAACATTCCTGAGTGCTGTAAGGAACTAAACCATAACCCAAGAAAATACCAAACTTCTAAAACAATGGACTTACTGGTTTTACAGTTGCTTTTTCCCAGTGTGCAGGGTTTTTTAGTCTATAAAAATATGAGGAAATGTCATTTAAAAATTTTAGGAGTGTTGATCCTTTTTTTACAGCAGTATGACCAGAAAATTACTGTAACAATTTATCATTTTCTCTTTTCCTTTATTTTACCGTAAGGGGGAAGAGGGAGCTGAAAGAAACCTTTGAAGCTTAAGGTTTTTGTTGATTAAAATTTAAAGAGCAAACAAAAAATGCTCAGAACGTCTTCTTCACAAATCCTTTTAAATAAAATCATAATTTAGATTTTCTTAATATTGTTTTTTGTTTTAATTGGCTTACAAATAAAAAGCTTTTTCCATAATGATTTCAGAAAAATAATTCTTTTACCTCTATTTGTCTCTAGCATCTTAGTTAAAATGACAGAATAACTAGAATTAATTATTCAATACTGATGTATCAAACAACACAGAATCAATAATTGTGAGAGAAAACTGGCTACTTGTGACACTTAACATATCCCAGGCACCTGAACTGGAGCTATACCAGTACTTTTGAAAGTTGTGTATTCACTATGCTGGATATGTCAGCAAAACTTTACAGCTTCGTTGTAGTGTTTAGACAATAAAAAGTCCCAGTAGTTAATGCACGTGCAGACTAGTTAAGCTTAAAATGCAATTGTTCATCTTAATATGACCTAAGAGGAGATACCTATGGAGACCTACTAAAACTGCAGTGCTGGACAAATGGAAATGTTGAGATTTACAGATTTTGCAGACCTACACTTCCCAAGCTTGGTACAGAGGCTTTCTTAGGTGAAAAAGAAAAACCCAGCTAGAAATCAAAGCATTTTTTTAAAAAAATTAGGTCAGTAAAAATGAAATGTAAAACAGCTGGGAGATTTGTGCTTTTTCTGAACTCATGCCCTGTGGGATGAATTTGACTGCCAACAGTATATTTGTTAATTGCTGCTGTTGTGATCCAAAGAGCTTCTCAGAGCTTGACGCTTATATTGAACATCTAAATTAAATTCCCTCTTGATGATGTGCATGCAAAGGTATCTCAGAACAGCTTTTTACATTACCTCATGAACATTTTCCACTCCAAAGGTCTGTAGCAAGTTTTCTCCTTCTCCCATTAATCTTTCTGCAGAGAAATGTACTGTCTATACAGTTACTGATAACGTTTTACTAACTAGCAAACAGTTTTTCAAATTCTTTTTTTCATTGGAATGTGGTGCCATTTTATAAATTTGTCTTTTAATGTAGAGGTAAGTCAATTTTTATTCACTGAAAAGTAGGAAGTAGCATAGGGTGTATTTTGGATACCAATAACTTACATAAAGGTTTGTATTTCAGCTGAATGAGATAATATTTTCCTTTAATATTTAATTGTGTTAGCTATGTGAAAACTCACTAGATTTCTCTGAAGATTGCTTAATAAATTACAGAAGTACAAGAGTTATGAACTACAGAAATGACCTAGCAGAGGTTGCTAGAGTCACAATGCCTGTTCCTTGCTCATCGTGTTAATGTTTGTTTATTACTGTGTTTAAGACATAAGGTGAAGGTAAAAAATAGCTCGAGAAGGGTCCAAGTTGAATTTCTGCCAACAGGTAGAATCTGCGTTTTGTATTCACCATAGAGCTGCGTGGCATTTTAGCAGGGTCAGCTTCAGCTAACACCCGTCTCGTTCTGTCACTCTCTGCCTGGACAGAAAATGCCTGGAGTTAGTGTTATCCGTAGTTTGTAAGGACATGCTAAACCTGAGTTACAGTGTTGTGTGCCCCAAGTAAAGTGAGATATGTTGGTAGCCTTTATAAGAAATGTCTCTCAGACATTTTTGGTAGCTGTCTGTCCACAGGTATCAAACATATGATACGGGCATGTGATAATGGCTTACATTCCCTCTGGGTATGTATTTGATCTCACACCAAAAGATAGCACAATCCTGCATTTGTCTCAAACCACTCACCAGCAAGGTTTTATATCCAACATTGACAAGTTTGGATTAAGGCATAGACTGAGGTTTATAGTTAAATGCAATTCTTAAATCAATAAAATTATTTGCATTTCTGTTCCTCTGTATTAAAACATATATTTCCAAGAACAGAAATTTTGTTAAGGTTGACAATACACTTTGCAGGAGCTATGGCAAATCCCTTAAAAAGAGACAGGGATATACAGTCTTTCTGTAAAAGTAACTCAGACATTAGAAACGATGAAAATATAAAGTAACAAAATCACCTTATCTTTTTTCCCCTTAGTGAGGTGGCCTTTGTTCCTATTTTGGAAGAGACTATTTTCAGATCAAAGACTTTATTATTCTACAGCATGTGACTTGCACACTGCATGTTTAGACTGTAAGATTGTTGAAGAGGGGTGCCATTAGAGTTGCTGAATTTGTGTTTGGAATCTGCAGATAAATGCGATGTATATTGTATAAATACACAACTGGCATTCAGACTGTAAGAGTCTGGTTTGGGGAGGGGTTTTTTGGTTTCCCAAAGAAATCTGGCAATTTCAGTAGCATATAGCAATGTCATAGAAGGTCATATAGAACATAGACCTTCATATGACCATATAGAAAGTCATAAGGACTATTCTAAACATAACAGAATCATTACCTGAAATTAGCCATGTGAGGAAAGGCTACAGTTTCACTTCAACTTGCTAATACCTTTATGCACAGCTAGTGGTTGAGTCCTCTGGTGATTTTTTTTTTTTTTTTTTTTTCCAATTAATCATTTCTCTTCTGCATTTCTGTAGAGGTGGCTCATAATAGAGGCTTTACTGCTTCCACTCTAGATAGTGAGGTCCTCCTAATTCTCATCCTTCTTGCACACATCTCACAACATAAACATGCACAGACAAACACATACACATACACTTACTGTCAGAGTTGATGTACTGATTGGCTGTGTTGTTTCTTTGTTGCCCATATGCTGTCCTTGAAGAACAAGGTCATCAAAGAGCTCCAGTGCTCTCCAGAACAGCTGAGTATTTGCTGGCTGTGCTCAGCAGTTTCAGTATTTATACAACATGCAGAGGTTTTGTCCAAGACAATTTTCCCCATAAGCTGCAATTAGGGTAGGAACTTGCTTTGCATTTTCCTGCTACTCATTCTGAAACAAATTGACCTCCCATCTGTAAATGTAACACTTGCATGGCACCAACACCTTAAAAAAACCAAGAACAACAAACACCCCTTTGTCCCCCAAACAACAGCGAATAAATACTAATTCTCTCCAGTTCTTACTGTTTTGGAAACTGCAAACCAATGTAATGTGGAGTGTTGCTATCTGTGAAGTACTGACCCATTTTGGGGCAGAATGTAGGTCTACCAAAATAGCTTTTCACCAAGATACCACTTCAGTGTCAAGCGGGCGGCGGTAGAGTGGGCTGCTCCGCACGGGAAGGCAAGACAGGGGCTGAGGCTTGCAGCAAAAGCAGGCAGGGTCAGTTCGCCCCGAAGAGGCTCAGTGCCCGGAAAAGACCAGCAGGGCGAGGTCAGCCGGCAGTGCAGTGACGGCCAGATGTGGCTGTCGAGACGAGGGAGGTTTGAAGGCAACTCAGCAGGTCGGTGTGAGGATCAGCAGCGTGCATGGCCAACACAGACATACTGCCGTTGTAGCTCAGACAAGGGACACCACCAGAGGCTTAATTGTGATTAATTGTGGGCGCCCAGCAGGACTTCTTACAGGTGTTTCTCACATGGTTTTGCTTTTTTCGTGGAGGTCTGATCTACACAGCAGCACAAGATCAGAGCCAGCCTTGAAGACAGGCAGCTAAAATCCACTTGAGGGAGAAGGTGTTGCAGAATCTCTACACCCTGCTCAGGGCCCTGATCTAATGAGGATTCAGTTGTACTTAATGTAATCTGATCAGAACATTTATGTGCAATTGACACTATTGGCTTCAGGTTTAGTGATTTTCAAGCTTTCATAAAAAAGGCTAGCACCTTGTAGAGCGGAAGGTAATTTTAGTTTATTTTTCTTCAGGAGGTAAAAAAATCCTTTCCTTCAAAGTAGTTATTTTAATCTCCTGTTTCAAATTGCTGCTTTTGGAGTAATGATTGCTAGGAATCTTGTGAAGACTCAAAACTAGTGCTTATTGCTCAGTAATAAATGCAGTTGTTTTTCCTAGGATTTTTGGGTTGCTATGGAAAATCTTACAATCAAGTTATTAAAATAATGTGAAGTCAGATTTTTCTGATAAAATCTGCTAAAAATTTACTCATACCATTGTCTATCACCATAATAATAATAATAATAAAAAATTCTAATCCACTGCTATACCTATCAAACCAGGGGAGGTTCTCCAATAGGACCAGTGGGAACAGTGCATTTGGTACCCGTTCTCTCCTTACATGTATGCTTTTTTTGCCTCTTCTCTTTAAAGCAACCTTTGAATTCCACTAAGATCAGACTAATATAAAAGTATTTAACCACGTCTTACTGGTTATGTTATTATTTTCTGCTTTTACCATACCAAGTAAGTTGGGTAAATGTATTTAAATTTGCAACTGGACTTTGTCATTATGAATCAGTTCTCTCATGTGAGAACTGAGATTCTTTGGTTATTTTGATTTGAAGGTCATTATCTTTAAAATTGGCTTCCATCTCTGATATAGTTCCATTTCTGAACCTTCATGCATTTTAGCTGTACTGTTCCCATTCTGTTCCTGCTGTAAACTGGTAGAGCCTATCTGTGTATCAGACTATAGACTGTAATATCTCTCCCATCCTCACTGCATACTTAATCCAGTATCTCTTGGGCACTACGACAACCTTTTTCATGGCATAAACATCCCTTTCTGCTCTTTATATTCTCCCAAATTCACAGCACCTAAAAAACATAACAAGAAATTCAGTTAATTCAAACAGACTTTCAAGCTCACCCACAGATATTGCTAGGTACATAGGGTTCCCAGAACTTGTACCTTCAACCAGAAAATTTCAAGGATTCTCTTGTCCAAATCTTGATGGTCTTTAGTAACAGACTTGTTCTTTTTCTTTCTGAGTATTTTGCTACACAACCTTACTTAGAAAGCTACTTCTGGATACTTTTCTGCACAGCTGATATCTTGTGTGATAATTTTACCTGAGGTTTACTTTCTCTGAACTGTTCTGCATGGCTCTCGCCACTGCCTAAGCCCAAATATATACCTGTAATCTTCCAAGTTCTTTCAGTGAGCACTCACTGAATAACTTTGATAGCTGTTATATGTAAAAATACATGATAATATGAAACAGAGCTTTTGTTCTGAGGTTTGTGTTGGGAAATAAAGACTCCTATATTAGCATTAGGAAGATCCATATAAAAAATTATCCCTTTGTCAGTAGCAGACTCTCAGCACTACCTTAGAAGAGTCACTTCCTTCCCCAAAGTGATGTTAATTCACAGAAGACTTGTTTTTCACCATATTATCTCTTTTTATTTTCTATTATTCATCATTAACTAACAGGACTAATATATACCACTTTTGTAAGTCTCAAACTCTTGACTGTATTGTGTTGCATTTTTGGTCATGTTCAGTTTTTCTTTTAAGCTCAGATGTTACAACCCTCAGTGTTGAAAATGCTTTGTGCCCTCCTCCTTTGTCTTGATTCTTCCTGCACTTGTAAACTTTTGTTTTACCTTTTCATTGGTACATGCATAGCTGTAAGTCATCCTTATGAAATACATTTTTGGTCATTCTTAAAGTGAAGAATTTGGAAATCATGCCAAACAATCAATGATAACAAATGAGAAATTCTGCTTTTATGCCTGTGCCTATAATTCTTGGATACGATAGTTGTAATAACCCAATACACTGGTAAACCCGGAGATTACTTGGATTGGAATCCTAATCCTCCTGTATTTGAAGAGTCATTTAAGAAAACACTGAAACAAGGCTTAGGAACGTCTTTAGATGAGTAAGAGTACTACAGGGCAAAGTAATTATGTTATCCATCAACACTATGCTGGGAAAAGTTTTGTTGCTTTTCATTATTTTCACTGTCATTCCAAGTGCCAAATTTTCTGTGAAATTTGGAGATTACATTTTTGAACAAACCACAGAGAACTCTAAAGTCACAAATCAAATGAATAGGAAAATCAATTCATTTAAGTGAGGAAGATGGTACGAACAAGTAATCTTAATAGCTTTTTTCTTGCAACCTACCATCAACATATTGTATACTGACATAAAAATAGATTACAGTATCTCTAAAATTAAAAATGGATCTGTATATATATATTTCCCAAGACATTCTCGTATTGTACATTTGATCAATTCTCACCCTCTTTTTCTAAGTATTGATGGAACAACAAATTATTCAGAAAAAACTAATCAATATTAGTATCAGTTCCTGGACCACTTCTATTGTCTATGGGTATGTTACTGCTTTCTAATTTGTGATTGTATTTTCTTATTTATTGTTTCAAGACTTAGGCATATTTATATATCAAACCCATCAGGAAATTCTTTAAACACTAGTATTGTCTAAAACTCTTCATAACCTTGCATAAATATATGCGCTGTAGCAACACTGATACTGTATCCTTTCTGTTCTCGTCTATTTATTCTAGACAAATTGTAGGGCAATTTTTCACTTTGTGTTTTCAGCCACATACTTTAAAAATAAAATGAAATATTCCAAATCATCTACATTAGAAGATGGGAAATAAACAATTAGTCTGCCAGAAAATATCTTTTCATTCTTTTAATCAGTTGGTGTGAAGATACATATTTATTTCTGTTCCATGTAAGGTACCAGTGTAAGGGATAAATATGGGGGTTGTTTAAAAGCATGGTACCAGGGTTACCTTCAGTGGAGAAGTGCACTGTGGTATTTATTTACATAATGCATACAGTAGTTCCTCTGTACACTATTTTTTAAAATAGGGCAAGTGTGTTTATGGGATATAAAATCACCAGCTGTTTACTGTGAAACGTTGCAACAACTGCATTAAACAGATTTTTGGAAATGTACATCTACAAACGAAGCTCTTTCATTATAATGTCTATTTTTAAGTAGACTACAGCTTAGCATAGCACTTTCCATATTAAAGTTTTTAGAATGGGAACATGCCATTATACTTATTAATCCATTCGTGCTCGGAGTAGGATTTTCCTGGAACATAATTAATTATTGGCACAAGAGATCTGGGAATTAATATTTTTGTAGTCCACTTCAGTTTTAGACTTAATACTTTGTGATCTAAAAAAAAATCTGTATTTGATGAAAAAAAAAAAGTCATAAAGACTACACTGGCTTAACTTTTCTGCAGCCTTGCCTTCCAAAGGCTAAATTCCCAGGTAAGTATGTTCTTATTTCTTCCCCATCACTCCAAGATACATCACAGTTCCCAGCTGTTCCAATCCTCCTAAATTAACAAATGAACATTCCTTCCCTTATAGTGTAATAGCACTGTGGTACTTCAAAGTCTGGCCTGTGCAAAGTAGAAACAGTGGTTGGAGTTGTACAGGTGTCAATCCAAGAAACAAGAAAGATAGAATGTTTTTAGAAGTACTAGTTTTCATGTAGAAAGCACAGCCCTGTCCACTATATTAGAAGAAAGTTAAGCTTACAAAGACGGAGAGTTCAAAAGTGCTGGAATTAAACTTCTCTGAAAAGCTATTTAATGTAATTCCATTAATGAAAAGCTGGATGTTAGGGTTAAAATTTGCTCTACTTTCAAAGCACAAATTCTCTCACATGCAACCTTGCCAACCCTGCATGATTCAGCACAGACATTTGCTTCTCAAGCAGTGGGAGTCATAGTGAGGAGCCTGCAAACAATGGTAGGTTGTAATCAAATGCAGGCCAGCCACTTGACAGTGTTGAAGTACTCTGCATGGATGGGTTTTTCAGCTATTTACTGGCTGCAGAAGCGTATGGAGTCTTCAGTGGTATTTGCAGTTATGAGGAGTCATTAGGTGTACATGTTTAGTAGTCACAGAGCATCTAAAATTGACTTCTAAACTGGAGTTTCTGAAAATCTACCTTACCAATGTAGATCAGCTGGTAAGAGACAGGCTGGAAGACTTAAGGAACAAACAAGTCTTTGTAGAAGTGAAGAAGGTGCACAAAATGTGTATTTTCCTTAATTCAGATAACTAGACATTGGATCTAAGCTCCATGGTTGGAAAATGTCACTTGTCCTATAGCTAATGTGAAGCGTGAGGAATCTCTCAACACTAAAACGTATTCTGTGCAACATGTTCAAATCTTGACTTACACTGAGACAAATTCCTACTGAACTTCAGAGGAAAACTTGTCTATTTAAGGACAAGAAGCACTTGGAGAGAGGAGCAACAACTGTACTTACACTACGTATATCTAACATAAGATCCTCAGAGCTGGTTGGAAAATTTTGACCCAAGGTTGTGATACGCTATATATATATACTTGTGTGTATCTCTCTATAAAATATACAAGTAAAATTTTATAGTATAAAGAGTTTTCTTTGCAGTGGGCTGCATGTTTCTGGTATATTTTTCAGTCACCGTGCCCAGAATCTCCTGTTCAGCTTCTGTCTCCTGACAGTACATTAAGATGCTGAATTAAAACTACCTTACCTGGTAAAGCACCTCTGCAGCAGTGGTAGTAGTTTTTCATTTCTGCCTCATTGATTTTTGTGGATAAAACAGTAATAGTTATTTGTCTTCTGGATCCAGTTTTTCAAGAGAAAGGTTAAAACTTTCTGTTTAGCATAATCTTTTTTTTTTCTTTTTTTTCTTTTTT
>JMFS01073543.1:0-34201 GCA_000699545.1 Podiceps cristatus | reverse complement strand
TCCAACCCAAAACAGTCTATGATTCTATGAACAGCTGCATCACCATCAGCATTCCTCCAGCTGGGTGGTCTTCCTTCCATTCTAGCAGGCCTCCCATTCGCTACTAGAAACATCAGCAGTGCCCAGCCTTTAGATGAGGTGAACAATCCACACGCTTCCTATAAGGCAGTACATTTTAGGAAAATATGTTTAGCACCTCCTCCTGGAATTTGTGTAGAGACATTCGTGAATTGGAAGTGGAATAATAAAAAATCCTGGCGTGATTTCTGACATTGCTCATTCATGCATTCAACATAAAATTAGAAAGAAAACACACATCTCCAGTTCAAAATTAGAAGCCACTTTTTTTTCCAGAATAAATGCATAGGATCACAGGTTATAGGAGAACCTACAGCTCTCAATGAAATATTAGCATAAAATCAATACATGGCAGGGAGACTGATAGAAGCCACACATGCACTTTTAACCAGAAGTCCAATATCAGCTTAGCACACTGGGCACGATCGGTTCTCAGCTGCCCGTCACTCTAGCAGTGCCAAGACAGACAACACCATAGTAAGATGGACATCTCTTTCTTAGATCTAATAAGGGAAGAAAATGGCATTTTTGTTAGAATCCCACAAAATTAACTCCCATTTAAATCTGAGAGCTTTCTCTTCATTAAAGAATAAAAGGATGTCCAAGAACCCTATATTCTTTTAGATGGATAAGATCCAGTCAAAATTTCAAAAAGGACAGCAAACTCTTCCCAAGTATTTTAAAATATTATTATCCTTACTTTGTGGCTTCAGTGAATTCTTGTCCAGTAGAGCAAAATGAATATTCTCTATTTAGAGTTGCTGAATAGAAATGAGTACTCACAGCAGCAGGACTGTCTTCGTCAGCACAGACTCCTATCTGAACTTCAACACTAACAACAAAACTCAAAAGAATAAAACATCAGCCTCACCTAAGCAAACACCTAGATGTTTTTACTGTTACTTTTTACTTCCATTCCCTCAGGCTCCCTGAAGCAGTCCTGCCTTGTTTATAGCCCAAATAGTGGTAATTGCTCTCACCTGCCAGGAAATAAAGTCTATGTATTAACATCTCCATTTTGGATGAATCAGCAGATAAATGCTGTTTTCTCTATCAAAGAGCTTCGTGCTTGTGACCCTTTCCCCCTTATGTGAGGAAAAGTAATTTACTTAACAAATGTTTGTGTTGTAGAAATTTTAGCTATTCATCACTTAGTGCTTGGCAGAAAGAGAGATTTGGGGGTTTATATTTTATTATTATTTCCCCATAGAGAGTTTAAGCTGGAGTCTGACTAAAACAAATAGACAAAGGGATATTTTTTACTTTCATTACAAAATATTGTATGTAGGCTTAATAACTTTTGGGAAATTTCTGTCTCTATAAAATAGTTTCAAATTGTAACAGATAGGGCAGAACAATTTTACGTGTATGTACAAATTCAATTAAATTGCTGTAATTATTGAAGATAATTTAATCTCTGTGCAAACTCATTTGGCATACGTACAAGGGACAGGAAACGAATAGCATATGCACTTGCATATCCTTCCTTTATAAATTCTTTGAAGCACCTCCACAAAGTATCTTTCTAACTTACTCCTTACATGTAATACATGCATGCTGTCAGCCAGCTCTGAAAAGAGCTTAAGAGATTATTTTGGAAAATGCAGAAACCAAAGTGTTGAAATTTTCATTGAAGTGGACTGGTTTCAACATATGTGCTCTGTTTCCATTAACAGCTGTACATTTTCCTGCTAGCTGTGTATAATGGGCTCACAGAGACAATGACTGATGAGCAGAGCAATCTCTGCACCCCCAAGACTTCTAGACTTTCTATGCTAAAGGTAAAAGCACAGGAAACCCCAAATTCCATGTAACTGATCTGGTATTTTTAGACAACAGCCTGGTATGATATTTTTTAAAACTGTATCTGTTCTAGAATGTTTAAAAACTATTGCATCTATATAAAAGAGCACAGAAACCATGAATTTCATAGTACATTCAGTGGTGTTTCTGAACTAAGAAAGAATTAAAGATAGGTCTCCTAATTGTACTTGAAAGAGATGAAAAAGAAAGGGATGTCTAGCTGAGGAGAAGGACTTGGGGCTGTTAGTTGATGAGAAGCTCAACACGACCCAGTCATGTGCGCTTGCAACCCAGAAAGCTAACTGTGTTCTGGGCTGCATCAAAAGCAGTGTAGCCAGCAGGTTGAGGGAAGTGATTCTGTCCCTCTGCTCTGTTTTCGTGAGACCCCCACCTGGAGTGCTGTGTTGAGCTCTGGGGTCTCCAGCACAAGAACATGGGCCTGTTGGAGCGAGTCCAGAGGAGGGACACAAAAATGGTCAAAGGACTGGAACAACTCTACTATGAAGACAGGCTGAGAGACTTGGGGTTGTTCAGCCTGGAGAAGACTCCAGAGAGACCTTCTAGCAGGCTTCCAGTACCAAAAGAGGACCTACAAGAAAGCTGGAAAGGGACTTTTTAAAAGGGCATGTTACGATAATACAAGGGGTAATAGTTTTAAATTGAAAGAAGGTAGATTTAGATTGGATATAAGGAAGAAATTCTTTATGATGAGGGTAGTGAGGGACTGGAACAGGCTGCCCAGAGAAGCTGTGGGTGCCCCATCTGTGGAATTGATCAAGGCCAGGTTGGACGGGGCCTTGAGCAGCCTGGTTTACTGGAAGGTGTCCCTGCCCGCAGGAGGAGGGTTGGAAGTAGGTGATCTTTAAGGTCTCTTCCAACCCAAACCATCTATGATTCTATGATTCTATTATAAATAGTAAATAAAAAAGATAATATGCTTTCCTGAAACAGAGATACTTTCTAGGATCAAGATTCTTAAAGAAAGGACTAAAATTTAGAGTAAGATTACCTATTTCTCCTATCTTTTTCTATTGGTCAGTATAATTCATTGCTACTCTGAGTAACCTTTTGGCATAGTGGTCCCTACTCTGCAGCTTCTAATGCATACAATATTTTAATTTTGCTGTTGTCTTACCTTCCAAATGTTGTAAATACACAGAACAAGTCCAGAGGAAGGCCACAAAGATGATCAGAGGGCTGAAGCACCTCTCCTATGAAGACAGGCTGAGAGAGTTGGGGTTGTTCAACCTGGAGAGGAGAAGACTCAGGGCAGACCTTATAGCAGCCTTCCAATACCTGAAGGGGCCTACAGGAAAGCTGGGGAGGGGATTTTTAGAAGGGCATGTAGTGATAGGACGAGGGGGAATGGCTTTAAACTGGAAGGGGGTAGATTTAAATTAGACATTAGGAAGAAATTCTTCATGATGACAGTGGTGAGACAGTGGAACAGGCTGCCCAGGGAAGCTGTAGATGCCCCATCCCTGGAAGTGTTCAAGGCCAGGCTGGATGCGGCCTTGAGCCGCCTGGCCTAGTGGGAGGTGTCCCTGCCCATGGCAGGGGGGTTGAAACTAGATGATATTTAAGGTGTCTTCCAACCCAAACCATTTTATGATTCTATGATAATTACCCAGAAAGGAGGGCAAATGCTTCTTTTTTTGCTAGTTGGTTTCTCAACTAGTAATTTAGTATCTCAGACAGATGAAGTTACAATTTTAACTACCTCCCCTTGTAGAACACAAGTCAAACAAAAAGGTTTACAGAAAAGTATGTGCTTCTGTAAGCCTATTGACCCAGTGCAGGTTTTTATGTTACATGATCATGACAAGTAGAGGAAGCAGAAACATGGGCAAGCCTATTTGACAAAAAGTTCCTACTGGAGTTTGAAATTCAATTCAGAAACAAAAAAATACAGTTTCTCTAAGAAAATAATTATGCAAATAATATATATGGTTAAGTAGCAGTATAATGTCACTATTTTCCATCTTTGGATGGTAGTTTTCATAAGTAATGAACTTCACTGCAAGGAATAATTGATTGAGCTTTCCATTTGGTTTCTATCTGCCATGCTACTTTACATTATTGTATATCTCAGAGGCTTTTAGCAAATGACTGAATTTTTTTTTATTTGACCTACTTAATCAGAACTGACCTGTTAATCTATGTAAAGGGTGTAAGGAAGAGTAGAATTCAGTTCCAGAAAAAAATATTAGATGCTGAGAGCACAAAAATAATTGTTTTGCTCTTTTCTTTCTCATTTCCTGTTGCCATTGGCTTGCAAATTTTGAGCAATAAAATTGGAAAAAAAACCACAAGCAAACAAACAAAAAAACCCAAAAAACACCACACCAAAAAACCCTAGAAAAGGTCCTTTGGAAGAAAAACTGACATCATGGCCTCTATTCTCAAAGAACTTGCAAGTCTGATTGTGGAAATAAACTGAGTGCCACTTCAAAACTGGGGACCTGTTTGGATTTAGTGATGTCTTTGTTCACAGCCATCATTGCATTCCTCTCCAGCAAGTAAGAAGGATCACATTTGACCTAAGGCATCTGCAGTGTGAATGTTTACATATGAACAAGTCATTATAGGAGATTCTTACAGATACTGAAAAAGAGACAGATACTTTCAGGGAACCTTCACCTGACCAGTTTTAGATAGCTGCCAAAGAGGATGAAATATACATGTACAGTGGAAAGGATTTGCCTGAGCATCACTGAGAAATGAAGACCTAAGACAGAAAAGGCCAGGAAACGGAAGAGAGCTAGGCCATCCTCTCACTGGATCTGAGTGGAGGCTCTAAAACAGAGTCAATCACAGTAGGGAATATCCAAAAAGAAGGTGAATGCTTTCCAGCAACAAACGTTACAGACATTCCCAAAAACATTTAGATGGGTTTTGACCTGAAATTTAGATCGTGTGTCACTCAAGGAAGGCATTTATGAGCATGCAAAGGTGCCTAAATGTAGACATCAAAAATAATAGTAAAGACTTGGCCAGACAATAGCAAAGACTTGGACACATCTCTAGGTAGGCAGCAAATATCGGTGTTTAATATAAGTACAACTTAAACTGCAACCTATCCTATCATGTCTACTTTTGAAAGGTAGAGAGTGAATAGCTACAGAATTACAAATCTAAATTCAGTTTCTAGAACAATATAAGAACAAATAATAGACATACTAGAGGCAAATATCTAGAGTGTGAGGATGTGATAAGAAATGGTCAAAATGGATTCTAAAGAGCAAATCATATCCAGCCAAATTGATTTCCTTCTCTGACAAGGCAATAGACCTTGAGGATCGTTGTCAATATCCAGACTTCTGTAAAGATTTAGGCACTACCCTATGTGACGTGTTCAGAAGCTATCATGAAAACATGGACTTACTATAAGGAGTCTGCAAAAATGGGACATCACTGGAAAAATAGTGTTAAAATCATAGCTAAATATTGTTCAAAACATAGTTCTTAAGTTTTCTTATTAAACTTAAGGACTGTGTCCCTGATAGAGAGTTACACAAGAATTGTTCTGAACCTGCATATATCACACTGTGGTGGAAAAGGCAAATGTTACAGTGGTTTGCTTAAACTGGATGGGTATCAGTATGACACAGAGCATAATCCTTTTCCTCTAGTTAACAGTGGAAATGCCTCATCTTAAGCAGTACAGAAAGTTTTAGACACAGCACTTGAGGAATGTTATGGCTCAATAAACAAAGCTATGTTCATGCAAGAGGCCGGGGAATAACAGAGTGATCGGGGAATGATTTAAAGTCAAGAAAACATGATGAGGAAAATTTGAAACAACTGAGTTCTTGTAGTTACTCACTAGGCAGCTGAGGGGTTATGTCTTTACACATATAAAGGGGAAGAAAGGACAGATAGACTATATTCTGTGTTTATACGTAGATGTGCTACTGTAAAAAAGAAGGACCTCTTGTCTATAACAAAGAGGACAAATCAAAAAGTTATGTATTATACTGCTACAAGGAAGATAAGGTTAAACATCGTAAACATTTCGTACAGTCTACAAATATTCCTTTTTGTGATAGAGGATAAACACAGGTGACATCAACTTCCTCACACTCTGTGCAGATGTGTCTTGTGTGACATCCACCTAGGAGAGCTGCCAAAATTTGGCATAGTCATCCCATACTTTCTTTACTTTTTCCAGTCTTCTAGACTGCCATACATTTTCTATAAGTTCTTAGAAATATGTCATGACAACTCTTGAGACTTGCTTTGGCTATTCCCCTAACTAGCCTAAAAAGAACTCATCTGAATCAGTATCTGAAAACACACTAGTTATTGAAGTACCCAACCTGTTCTTTTCCTCCTTTACCATAGATTTGCATGCATTTAAGGATGTAATAAAAGAGTGACCAGCTTCAATCAGAAATCATTTATTTCAATCATTTCAATCAGTTTAAATCATCTATTTCCTATTTGTAAAGCCAGTTGTGGGTGTGGAAATTAAGCAATATCCTCAAATCTGGGATGAAAAGACCGCACATTGCTGCTTGCCTTGTACTGGTGTGGCTCTAAAAATAAAATAAAATAAAATTTATAAGATCTAGGAAAAAAAGAAAAAAAAAAAAAAGATTTGTTTTAACCCAGTTTTTCATAGTGCTGGAACAGTAGATATCTGAAAGTTCTGTCTGGCCTTGGTTCATTTATAGATCAAGAAAACAGAAGATAGTCAAAAATATTATAATACAGTTCTTTCTTGGGAAAAAAAAAATGGGAGATAATTATTTGGGACCTATGTAGCAGATTAATTCTTTTTATTGAGTGGATGATATCTCACACTAAAATGTAAAAGGCACTGGAGAAAAGATTAAAAGAAAAAAGATGGTATGGATAATCTAGAAACAATTATGGTGACACTTTTAAAACCTACATTTTAGGAACTGGGTGAGGAAAGAAAAATGAAAATCCTGTTTCATTTAAATTGATAAGGAAAGTAGAAAACTAAAAGAAAAGTTTCAGTGCACCACTGGGAATTCTTTCATACAGCTACAGCATGCATTGTAAGAGATCTATAAGGAAATAAGTGGTATAATCACTGCAGGAGAGGAAATTCATAGAAATGTGCAAAGGGGAAAAAAATCACCTACTTTAAAATAGTGCTAATTATTTTCATGCTGTTTTCCCCTTTGCTGCCTTCAATATATGTTGTACCTCTGTATCCCAATTAAAATTAATACCAGTTACATTACTTCATCTAGTGTTCCCATTTTGTTTTTTACTTGCACATAAGACTTTACATTACACATGGATAAATCTGTATTGTATACATGAAAATCCCAGCAAATACTCAGAACAGAATTTAGTTCCAAGGCTGATTTATGGTACTTGTAACAGAAGTTTTGGCAAGAAACACTTGCTCACATCATTTTTGAATTTGAACCAAAAAAATCTCACCAATACTCTTAGATTTTTATCTGGTGCCAGTCACTGGAATAACTATGCTGATCTCTGCAACCAATTTAATCTCTGAGTATAAATATAATGGAACTAAATAAATGGGAATTTTGAGTGAATTGCTCTGTATTTTCATCATCACTTACTATTTAAATGGTTAATGAAAAGTCAGTTCCTCAAGAAGAAACTGCTTCATGCACGACTTCATTATATTTTCATTTTTTCTCACACACCAGAAATAAGATTGCTCTGCAAGTAGTCTGTTAATCACCTAAAACTAAACATTAATCCTGTTAACCTACTTCCAGTGTTTGAAGCTTGTTAAGTTATGTTAATGTCATAGCAATAAAAAGAACCCAAAAAAACCCAGAAACCTTTTTGCACTCTCACAAATGTTTTATTCCTCAGAGAGCTATTCATTGCTCTCATAAAATACAGTGTATTTGCAAAACAGAAGACTGCTTTCATTTCTGTGTTTCCAGCACAGCTAAGATTTCCCTACCCACCCCCTTTCTTTCTTTTTTTCCTTCCAACTTTCAAAAGGCTACCTTCCAAGAATCTGCTAACAAGTGCTAACCAAAATCAAGATCACTCCTGAAACTGAAGCACATAGAATAGTCCCTAAAATCAATTTGTATTGAAACTTCAACTCATCTTCAGCAACCCAGACTAATGCAAATAAATGTAATCAATTTATATATGCAGAACTGTGTCAGTAGCCTGCATTATGCTTTCAGTACAACTGTCAGAAATGTGAAGAGTTTTTAATATTTTAAGTTTTCAGAGTTGTTTAATAATTTCTATTCATCAGTATTCAAATAGGACAAGCCACATGAGACACTGAACTTGGGTGATAGTTATTTGTGAAATTTAGATTTGTTGTTCCCTCTTCCTGCATGTTATTCATGAACTTCAGCATTTACTTAGAATTTGTCCTTATTTTTCCAAATAACTTGGCTAGCCATAATTCATTTAAGCAAGATGGAGAGCTTTTCTCTGTCTCTCATACTAGCATATGCCAGAGAAGGCAATAGTGTATTCTAGAAATAACTCCATGAATTCCATAGCAATGGAGGCTTGGGGTATTCAGAACAGACTCCATCAAACTCTGTGCAGTTTTTTCTTTCATAAATATTTTAGCGTATTTTGTTTTACTCTGAAACATAGGAAATTAAAATCCTTAATCATTTGTTAGAACATTGCGTTATGAATGGCATCACTGTAAATTTTACAATCCACTGCATCGGTGTTTTTTCAAAACCTTAGAGCATACAAATTGTTGCTATATATTGATTAGGTAGTGCACTAATGTTTGCTGCTCTTGCTATTATTATTGTTATGACTATTATTGTTCACTTTCTTCTGTCCATAGAAGTTAGAATGGCATAAAAGTGATATTAAAGACAAATTATTGATTTTCTTAGTAAAGTAAATAGAAGAAAGCCAAATCTATTGTTAGGCTTTTATTTGACAACAGTCTTCAGCTGAAATCTATGCTTTTCAGATAAATAAGCTTTTGTTTTACTTGGTTTTCAGAAGATTACAGTCTGTGCAAATATACTAAAATAGATTAAATTGACTTCTGACTTGTGTTCAGCAAGCCCACGAATTGAGCTTCCCCTCTCATCTTTCCCACAGCAGAACACTCTTCAAGGCACTGGTTTAGCCACCTAATAATCCTGTTTCATGGACCAAGAGCTACCATGTGCCCCTGATGGATTGCCATCGTAACTAAATTAAAAACTCAGGTACTTAGAATAATAGAACCATAGAATGGTTTGGGTTGGAAGGGACCTTTAAAGATCATCCAGTCGATCCCTGTCATCCCTGCCATGAGGAGGGACATCTTTCACCAGACCAGGTTTCTCAAAACCCTATCCAGCCTGAACTTGAAGACTTCCAGTGAAGCACCATTCACAATTTCTCTCGTCAACTTGTTCCACTATCTCACCAACTTCATCATAAAGAATTTCTTCCCTATATCCAATCTAAATCTACCTTCTTTCAATTTAAAACCTTGCCCCTTGTCCTGTCACTATATGCCCTTGTTAAAAGTTCCTCTTCAGCCTTCTTGTAGGCCCTCTTTTGGTACTGGAAAGCTGATATACGGTCTCTGCTAAGCCTTCTCTTCTCCAGGCTGAACAACCCCAACTGTCTCAGTCTTTCTTCATAGAAGAGTTGTTCCAGCCCTCTGACCATTTTTGTGGCCCTCCTCTGGACCCACTCCAATAGGTCCATGTCCTTCTTGTACTGGGGACCTCAGAGCTGGATGCAGTGCTCCAGATGAGGTCTCACAAGAGCAGAGAAAAGAAGAATCATCTCCCTCAACCTGCTGGCCATGCTTCTTTTTATGCAGATTTGATTGCATATCTGGGCTGCAAGCACATATTGCTGGCTCACGTCCCGTTTTTCATCCACCAGTAACCCCAAGTCCTTCTCAAGTACTTCATTTTACCTACCTGCAGTAACCACAAAAATGGACAATGAAATACAGAGTCAACTAACAAAATGTTTTCCAATGTAAAATGGGTTAAGGGATGTGGAATTTGTGCCTATTTGAAAAAAGGAAAGTATGAGGAAGATGCACAGGAGTGCATTTAGAAGTTTCAGAAAGCAAAAAAACATTCTTCATGACAATCAGGGCATTTCATTACATGGTACGCCTTAGGGTTTGACAGTCTAGCCACACAGTGGTAACTTTGGAAATGTGTTTTTGGCTAGAATGTAAAGAAATGAGCTATAGATTTCTTTATCTTTTCTGTTTGTTTTGAAAAATACTGTAATACTCTTTGTGCTAGCCAAGAATGGTCTTGCTATTCAGTGGATTCAAAGAGTGGTGATGTGACACTGGAGAAAGACATCTGGCACAGCTTGTGGAAAGGCTTTTTTGGAAATTCAAAAAAGAAAAAATAAAGGTTTGTGTAATCCATGGGAAAGCTAATCTAACTGTGCGTACTTACTTTTTGTTTCTTAGCCAGCTTTCCTATTTCTGTTCTTATGCTTCTGACAAGATCTTGTAAATCTCAGGCATCCTATGGAAAATTTTACATGAGTCTCACTGAAAGTCATTCCTTCCAAGGCTTCATAAATCCACAGAACTTGCTTTGAACCTTAATACAAAGAAGCCTTTTTAATTATTTTTAATTAACAAACTGTAGTAACCTCTTGTAAGAAAAGTTCCATCCACAAATACTCAGTTTTTGGTTCTAATTGTACCTACCTTTAGATGATGTGTTTCCACAAAACTAAATGCCTACAATTGTGTGCATGGAGAATAAGTTAGATATTGAGTTGTTAGCTTCCAAGCACCACTAGCTGCAGGATTGAAGCACATTGTTGATGGAATCAAAATATGAACTACAATGAAAAATCTAGCTGTTTTACCCTTGTTCAATACTTTTTGCTGAAATGCCTACAATGAGCAAAGGAATGATAAAAAAGTAGCACTATGTAGTGCTAGTGCCTCATTTATAACAAAGCACATAGATGTTGATTAATTTCATGTTACTTAAAGGCTACTAAAGCTTCTTCAGACCTTAAGTTCTCAATAGTACTTCAATAAAAATTACCACTGTGGAAAAAGTTCTCAGTATATTTTAAAAAAAAAAATCCTATATATATTTATTTGAAATTATTCTGGACTCCTTTTCATAACAATCTAAATAATAATATTGCTTATTTGTTTTCTTATCTTGATTTTTTTTCTCATTTTTTTTTCCCCTTTTTATTTTCTTTTTCTCTTATATGATAATTTGCAGTATAATACCCGTGGAACAAAAATTGAATTTCCAATAGAGTTGACTCATTTCAAAGAGATAGCTCCATCTAGTGTCAGACACCATTTTAAACGAGTATCTTTTGCACGAATTAATTCTCACAGCTAAAATAATTAAGACTTAAAGTATTGTCTCCTGCTGGAAGAACACAAATACGAATAAAAAACAGGTGAGTATGATATATGAAATATTATACAATAGCAATTGTATAAAACATATTTTTGCATTCTTCTTGAAGGAGGCAAACTTGCATCACAGTATTTTTTGTCTGCAATTAATTATAGCATTCTCTGACTCCAGATGGTTTTACTATGAACTGTTTCATGGAATAATCTGCTGGAGCAAAACATTCATCATCAGTTCTCAAAGCCATCATATCCTATTTAATTTAAGAATGTTTTAGGACTCTGAATATGTGTGATGCAAAGAAATTACTCTAATGTGTTCAACAAGGACTCTGCTCAGTGGTAACAAAGTGTCGTGGTTTAACACCAGATGGCAACTAAACACTACACAGCCACTCACTCACTCCCCCCCAGTGTGATGGGGGAGAGAATTGGAAGGGTAAAAATGAGAAAACCCTCAGGCTGAGACAAAGACAGTTAAATAAGTAAAGTAAAAGCTGCACATGCAAGCAAAGCAAAACAAGAAATTCATTCACTACTTCCCATGGGCAGGCAGGTGTTCAGCCATCCCCAGGAAAGCAGGGCTCCCTCACATCTAACAGTTATTTGGGAAGACAAACGCCATCACTTGGTACATTCCCCTCTTCCTTCTTCTTCCCCCAGCTTTATATGCTGAGCATGACGCCATATGATACGGACTATCCCTCTGGTCAGTCAGGGTCAGCTCTCCCAGCTGTGTTCCCTCCCAACTCCTTGTGCACCCCCAGCCTCCTCGCTGGTGGGGTGGGTGAGAAGCAGAAAAGGCCTTGACTCTGTGTAAGTCCTGCTCAGCAGTTACGAAAACATCTCTGTGTTATCAACACTATTTTCTGCACAGTCCAGGACATAGCCCCGTACTAGCTACTATGAAGAAACTCTATCCCAGCCAAAACCAGGACACATAGTCTGCAAAAGAAAACAGACTTAGGAAATGTGGGTGGTGGAATTCTAATATAATTAAGCAATGGCAACCTGAAGATTATTGTTTTCAAGCCGTCATTAGTTTTGAAGTCCTTACTTAAAAGTTACCTAATAATAATTTGGTTCTCTCACCCTAAATTTTGCTAGGTCATTTGATAGTGTGTCAAAAATGTTTACTAGTAAAATTGATCATATTTGCCTGGGTATAAAAACAATTATATGAAAAGCAAACCAGTTGAAGAGCAACAAATGGAAAAGCTGCAGTCCATATACTTTCTGAACTATTAAACCTGAGATCTGCAAAGAAGTATGCAAACTGCAACAAAACCAGTATTATTTAACATACTCATTAATTGTCTGGGCAGAGAGATATACAGCACTTTAATTAGGTTTGCAAATCATATTAAACTAAAGAGAATGTGGAGCAGACCTGGGAATAAGAAACAAATGCAAAGGGAACAAGGAAATAATAGCAATATGAAAGTATAAAAAGTAGGACTAAGGTAACCAAATGAGATTCAAAATATTGAGTAAATAATTTAAATGTGGGAATATAATCTTAAAGTAACTAGCAAACAAAAATACTCTCAGTTTTAGTGATGGCACTAACAGCAAATTAGTTAGTTTTGTAAATGAGAACAGAGCAGTCTTGTGTTTGTTAAGTCTCAGCCATACACAAAGAACCATGCCATATATGAGAAGTGGACTTACTACCTTCCACAAAGCTGTGATGAGCTAGGATGTCACACTAAGTTTAGAGTATTTAAGCTTCAACAGTCCCTGGTAAAGGCAACATCAGATTTTCTATGATCTCCAAAGGTCATTGAATAAAATGTGAAAGTTTGAAAACTAACGCAGTTGTCTCCAACTGATTTCTTAAATTTCTATCAGTAAGACTGAAATATTCTTTCACAGCTTTGGAAGACTGCCATAAAACAGAAATTGTCATTTTCTTTGAACTCGGACTTCATTTGTAAATCACTTGTTCCAGTAATGGTTTATGTTACTTTGGTTAAAATATTTGTAGGTAAGGCATTATATAGTCCAAATTACAGGTTCTCATGAAACTTTGCTTAAAAATTTTCATGTAAAATTTACCAGTGGTATTTTATGCTAGAAAGAAGAAATAACCAGAAAGTCTTCAAGAACACAAAAAGACTATAGAACTTACCAGTGTCAATATTTAGTTTCTTAATTTGATAAAGCTATTGGTAGCTGAATATATTATATAATCCTGGTGAATTTTCACAAATATCTGGGCATATGTGTCCATTAGAACAACAAAAATCAGACTTTAGGTTATTTTCAGAATGTTTTCTATCAACCAACAGGTTTATGTAGTGAAATACTAAATGTGTACTGCCAAATCACAACAGCATCTTCATTATATTACCTTTGTTCCCAGACTTGCCATGCTCTCTTTTTAATGTATAAAAAATAAAATTACCTCCACGTCAAATTACATGATATATATTTTTCTAATTTTTAAAGACTTTCACAGGGTAGAGTTGAAAAAAATAGTAAAGAGTAGGAGCAACCTGGAACTAATTTTTGTGGAAAGACTACTGTTTAAACATAAAAAAATATTCAACATAGATATGAGTACCTCATATGTACACATAGTATATATATAAATTTACATATATAAATTACCTTAACACTCTCGACAATTCCCTGAAAGGAGATTGTAGTGAGGTGGGTGTCAGTCTTTTCTCCCAAATAATAAATGATAAGATGAGAGGAAATGGCATCAAGTTGCACCAGGGGAGGTTTAGATTGGATATTAGTGAAAATTTCTTCATTTAAAGGGTTATCGAGCATTGGAATACGCTTCCCAGGGAAGTGGTGCAGTCACCATACTTGGAGGCATTTTAAAGATGTGTAGATATGGTGCTTAGGGATGTGGTTCAGTGGTGGGCTTGTCAGTGTTACATTTACAGTTGCACTTGATGATCTTAAGTGTCTTTTCCAACCTAACTGATTCTATGATTCCATGATGTAGGTTTTAATTAGGTAAACAGCTATATTTATCTCTCTCTAAGGTTTGATTTCTGTTTTGTTTTTGTCATAGCTTTGGTCTTACTTTACCATCAATTTAATGGATTTTAGTGCTCATTCCTCATTTTTCAATGTTCCGTTGAAAACGTAAGAAGTTCTTCTGCTTATCATTATGGTGTCAAAAAGGAATTGAAAATAAAAAAACCCAATATTGCAATAGCAGTGAAGTCAATGTATGTTATGTGAATGCAACTACATGCTAATGTATTTGGGAAAGGAATCTTTCCTTTGCATCAGAGTCCTTAGGGGTGGCTCTGAAATCATCTGTTATTTATTTATCTTCTGGGAAAATTTACAATAACTTGTAATATGGTCAAGTAGTGTCTAAACCAAAATCTAATTCTCATTGTTTGGGTCATCAGCCAGTCAAAACATTTTTTGTAGAATGTTCAGAAGAACAGCTCTCTGCCCGTCTACCTGAAAATTACTTATGGATGTTACCGCCACAAGACAATGAATTTTAGTGGATTATGAAAGGATTTTGTAAACAACTCTGACTTATCTTATTAAAGGAGAGAGAGAGAAACTAGTTTTATGTTTTTAGAATTACTTTGGTATACTAAGAAGAAAAACTGTAACTAAATAATTTCATAGAATTATGAAATGCTATGTTTTACATATAGCATTTGTCATAGTAAATGTTCTCACTTTAAAAACAAATCAATTCAAATTTGCAAGATTTCTATATAGAAATTATAAAGCAAACTACTTTTAAAGTACAAAATGTTTTAAAAACTTCAAAAAGAACCCCTTACACATACTGGCAAGGTCACTTCATAAGACTAAGTGCTAGGAATTGAAGAAAGAAATGGCCAAAAAAAAAAAAAAATAAAAAATAAAATAAAAAAATCAAACCCTAAAAAGGTAATTTCCGATCTGACAGATTCAGTTGTGTTATGCTGGGAATCAAAGTAGAAGGTAAGATTTGTCCTTGGAATTTATTAGTTAAAGCTACAACTTTGTGAAATATTTAACCAAGGGCATAACTACAGACATATAGACATTAGTGCAGCCTAAGTAAGTAAGGACACAAAATCAGGTTGTCAGTGCAGACCACAAATAGAATATGATGGACAGGCGATAAATACACATGGTATACAACTGAAAGAGGTAATGTGAAATTTAGATTACAAGTTTTATTGAATATATGATTTATAGTAGATGAAGTATTCAGATCTGAAATAAAAATTTTCTGTGACAGACTTCCAACACCTTAAACTATAGAAGATACATTAAAAATTGAAAAATGTAAGTTTTCAGAAAGCTGTGTCAAAGAAGAAAGATGACTGTCTGGAGTCCAAGTCAGGTCAAGGTCATTATTCATTGATACAGAATGGCCACCTAGTCATTGCCCAAAACTTCAAAGGCACAGGAATATCAAAGACATTTTGAGATCTCCATTCTTTTGAGTCTCGGAGAGTTTGTGCTTTGAGGATAGGGATATTGGGGAAGCTATGCTGGTTTTACTTTTTCCCCTCTGATTTTCATAAACAAGCCAGTCAATATGTGAAAAAGATGCTGGTATACAGTATGTATTTTTTGTACAGTAACCACAACCATACTTTAATTTCCCATTTTATGCAAGTAAAGTGATATTTTAAAACCTCCTCTTGCTTACATATTCTTTCATTCACAGCTGAACACTTTCAAACAACATCATTTGGAAAAGGTATAACTACCTACTTCTGTGTTTGTGTAATATTTACTAATATGGATTTTTGATCTTGGTTTCATTATTTGAAAAACAGGTCTAGAGATGTGTTAACTGATTTTTCAGTTAACTAATTCTTTCTTTTCATCATTTGATGCAATTTTTTCTGCTTAAGAGAAAAATTTTATTTAATCTGCAACAGGATATAAGAGGAAAAGAAGGAAGGGAGGAAGAAAGGCGAGGAAAGAAAGAAGACAAAACTGTTGAAAACATATTACTTCTACAGCTTGATGAAATTTTGAACTTTTATCATAAAATGACACTGACCTTTTTCCTAGATACTGACTACAGAAATAGAACAATTCTGACTTGTCGCAAGAGTGGTTGCACTTTATTCAAAATAAATAATTTTGGACAAAAGTGGAAGGAATACTAAGTATATTTAAAATAAACACTCCTTTTACCAGGTTTAATGAAGCATATGGATCCCAGTCCTTAATCTGTATTTAAACTAAATAAGACATAGTTTACAGTAGAGGCCAGAACACTTTTTACTGTGGTGGCTAGAGAGTTTTTTCAAGGAAAGAAAGATGCAGATTTACTCCATAAGCTGAAGAGTGAAGTGAATCTTGTTTCTAGGATACTGAGTGAATATTTTAACTATTAACATTTTCAGAAAAAGGGAAAAGTGCTGTGTTCTTGTACTATCTTTTAGCCAAAATTGTTCAGTGAAGCTTAGTCAAATTAAAGGATTTTTTTTGAGAGAGGGGTTTCCGAATGACAGGAATAATATCTTTAATAAAGTGAATATCCCTGTAAAATTTGTACCCCAAGCTATTTCTTATCTCTTCCTTGCTTACTTTTGGGGTCTGTAGTTTCAGAGTTTCTACAGTAAACAAAGAGACCATTTTTCCTAACTCTTCATCACAAGCTCTTAAATCAGGAAAGTCTAGAGGGTATTATAAAGCTTCAGAGGAATTAAACGGATAAACTGATTTCTGGCTATGATAACTGGTGGAAAATTTGAATTTGATTTGCTTTGTGGGAATGATGGCACACGTCCGTGCTTTGAAGCTCTGCAGAGCTGAGTAACCTACACAATTTCTGGGCCTGATCTGATACCAACAGATGTATCTCCACGCCGTGCCATGGAAGCTGCTGTAGCATTCCTGGCCATGGAGGAGTGAGTGGTCCACAGCACTGCTGATCCGAGCAGGCACAGGCTGTGCCATGCCGTGCCGTGCTGCACACACAGCGTGGCCTTCAGGCTTGTGTATAGGTCCCTTGGCCTTAAACTCGGCCAGCTCCTTGTAACAGAGGAGACTTCAGGCAGCTCCTGCTCCATGTTGGCAATCACACCTCCCTATACCACCTTTACCTAAAACTGAGAATACTTCTGTTTTAGACTGTACAGATGTTGCTTCCTTGGAAGAAGCTTGAGAGACTGAAAGGGGAGAATCTTTGCTATGGACACAGTCTGCACTTGATTTGGAGTGGACTCTTGCATCAATGTCTTTCCCTGATGGAAATGTTTTATTAGATTTGGATATCGATCTACGAACATGAATGATTTACACAGCTTTATTCAGAACTGTAGTATGGTAGAAACACCGGAATTTTGACCCAACCAAGCTTTACTATGCTTAGGAAAATATTTTTAAAGAAAAAGCACCATCAGTTTGGATTTTTGCCTTTCTAAGGACTTGATTTGTTTATTCAGAAATAAAAAAATAATGCAAACATTTAAAAGATTGAAATTATGTAATATAATATTATAGTACATTAATTGCTAATTATTAACACTCAATATATTATAAACATATTGTAATGTATAGCAATATGTTGCCTGTTATTTTATTGAATAGATAATATAGTTAAATATATTATATAAAAATTTTAAAGAAAGTGCAAATGATAGAAAAATGTGGTATAGAAGAAAGATAATGGATACTGTTAAGTTTATGATATTCCTATTACTCCATACATTTCACAGAAAGGTGATTTTTTAATAAAGATTTTTTAGGGTTTGAGAGAAATTTGACAAAAAAGCAAGAAGTATTTTTATACCTACATGGGCCACAACGAATATTTATTATTGTTCTTTATTTTCTCTGCTGTTAGAAATCCAGTAATCCTCTAGAATTTTACTTGACTTCACACTAAACTGGTAATATACTAATGGAAAAAACTGTTTTTGACTTCCATGAGTTTTAGAACAATCTCAAATAAGTCCATATTTCTCTCAAGTGCATACAGAAATGAATAAAAGGTCAAATGTACAAATTACTTAAGAAAAGGAAACTCCTTAAGTAAGGGAAGTATTATTAGTAAGTGGGAAGGATAAGAACATACACCCTTCTAGTCATAGTTTAAAGTTTCTTTTCAAGTGGCATTGCCAAGATTAAAGCTTTATAATTAAATTCCTATTTGACAAAAATGTCAATTAGTTTACTTAGTGGTTTTATGGTTTAATTGATGACTAAGACAACAGCTTATTTAAAGCTTGAGCTGTTTTTATAGTAAAGTATAGTTTAGATTACTAACTTTTCATCCAATTGGGACCACCCTCTTGAGAAAGGGCAATTCACTTTAAGACTTATGTTCAAACCTGCTCTCCCATCATATTGTCTGTTTTATAACTCAGTCATGTGGTTAACACACAACATTTTTAAAGGTAGCTGGTTTCTTCTTTTTTTTTTTTTTTTTCCCCACCCTCTTTCTTCAATTTTGATCTCCCTGTAGTTCTGGTAAAGCTATCACCACTAAACACTCCTTGAAGCAAAATTTAACAACATATATTGGTGTCAGAAGAGAGCAATAACTTAATGGCCATCATGATTAGTTCACCACTCTGGCTCACTTCAGAGCAGCATGAATAGTAGGAAGGAATGAGAAGATACTTAACTAGAGATTGTATGTATTTTGGTTTTTATAAGGTTTGTTTTGGAATACGTCATGAACTGAAGCTCCCTTGCAGGTATACTAAAGGTTGGTTTAGATATCTCCAGAAATATACATCAACTTCAAAAATATTCATGCCTCACATATTTCAGCTGGAGAGTTCTCAGATTCTCTGCTGCCAATTGCAAAAATGTTCCATTTATTTTCAAAGAATCAGGATTTTTCATGAGATGACATTTTTAAATTGTTTTTCTTATATGCAAATTATCTGCAGTAGACTGAATTTTACTAATTAAATTACTAGTCACAGCTTTCTAAACTTCCTATGTACATTACTTGGAATTATTTGTATTTTCTTTGTTTATCTTCCTTATTCAACTACTTTAAAAGAAGGAATGACAGAAAGGAAGAAATAAGAGTACTTAGAAACTGGAATATGTCATAAAACATTTTCCTGTTTTTTAGTTCAGTCTCTCTGTGATTTTCTCTGTAAAATTCAAAACCATTCCTAACTACTCACTCTAACCTAGGCAAGTTACTATGTCTTATATATGTATGGAGGGAATGCAACAGCAAGTCTTTTAATTTTTGTAGGTACCGTATATTTGCCAAGATAAACCATCTTACATTTTCAATTGAAAGTTGTGTGGGAATGGACATGTCAGTGATGATGACATTTTCACATTTTCACTCCAGAATTGCACAGTTCTATTCATGAGGACTCCAGTGAAATTTTAAGCTGAACGGAACTATGAATTAAAGACCAAATGCTTAGTTATTTGATTTTTTTTCTTCATTTCTTTAATTTAAAGTTCGTTCTCTTTAACTGAGTCCCTCAGCTAAACCTTGCAGACTTTCAAAGATTGTTGGAGTACTTTGGAATATATTGCAAAAATCTTCTAAGCAAATCCACCCATATGAAAGATCTCTGTTCTGTGCCTCTTGAAATGTTCTTTGATTGCTGAGAGCCAGTGGTATGAAAGAGATACCAGGCCCTTTTTTGTCGGTAGCAACAGCATATAATGTCTTCAACAGCAAGCCTTTTGTTTCTCACTAAGCCTATTCCCATTATCATGTGACAGGTAAAGAAATAACTGCCTTACACATTTTTAATTTTCATATAAAAACTTCTGTTCTGAAGATAAGTGCTACATTGTCTATCTACAATATAAAGAATGCACAACACACTGGTACTAATAACTACACCAGACACCAGAAATGTAAGCTGATTGCTGATAAACAGAAGACTTCATGAAATACAATTATCTGAATTGTTACAGCATTCCAGAAATGTGAATTTTCTTTCTAAATGGTGCCTCTTATTTTTAGATACATTTTCTGTTTTTCATAATCCCGAACAAATGAACATTAGAGACTTTCTTTGTGACTAGGGAGTTTCTTTCATACAGATGATTTTTCTCAGGTTAAGGTCTTTTGTTTACTTAGAAAAGATCACTTCTCTAACTGCAGTAAAGCAGTAATCCTACAGCAATCCTACAGCTCCAGCATTTTGCTCTATATATGAATTTATGCAAGGTGTGAGAAAATTCTTATTTTCTCTTCACAAAGAATCCAGAAGAAGAAAAGGATGATTTAAGTTTGCTTTGGATACAAAGTAAAGAGAAAACAGAAATAGATTCTGATTGCTCAAATGCATATTCCTCAGGCAGTTGTTGTAGACGGGAAATTGAAAATAAATGGCCAAAACTGAACCTTAGTCCAAATCTGGCCAAAGGTGCAAGTTTAAAACTAGGTTTTGTGTCTATTTGGTGTTCAGTTGCTGAAAAACTATTGTCCAAAAGAGGGCCAAAAGATACGGAGAAATAAGTCACAATGTGAAGACTGAGATAAACCAGTCACTTTTAACTTGACTTGACTCAACAACTGGGAATTTTAGTTTAGGCATTCCAGTGTAGATATCTAGGTGTTTAAGATGAACTAGGTGTTTAAGGTCTCATTATCATCAAGTGAGACCTATTCAATTCAGCCAGTAGAGCTAAGAGTGGTGCTAATTTAAACAGGTGCCTGGTTTTAGTCAATTTAATTAAAAAAAAAAAAAAAAAAAGAGAGAGAGAGAGAAATATTGTTTACATGAAATGAAAAAAGTAACTCCCTTCAGTTACATATCCAAAGATCATTTCTCAATGGGAACTAAACCATATGTGCAAGCAAATTTAGCTTTGGACTTTGTGATTAAAAAAATTCTCTATTTTTCCAACTTTCATAGCATTTCATGGAACTATATTTTATGGAAACAATGTTTATTTATTTTAGAATGATCTCGTAGATTTACTCAGATATTAAATTATTGTGTGCTCCAAGTTCTAGTTTAAACAGTAATAAAATTTCAAGATGTATAATTCTCTTTCTAGAAAATTAATATCAGACTTTGAAGAAAAACTGAGATTATTTTTCCTGTAGAATTGAGTCCAAGGATTAACATTAAAGAATAAAACACAAGCTTGTATTCATGCTATAAGCAAACAAGGACAAATGACTTCCTTATATATGTTAATTCAGGTGGTATTTTATATAAGCACAAATTATTCTCAAAAAAAAAAAAAAAAAAGGGAGGTAAAAGTGATCATTTCTCTACCGTTTAGTAAGTGTTTCATGTCCCCTAATTATACAATAAACATTACTCACTCACAGGATGTTACTACCATCAAAAAGCTAGGAGATTTTTTTTCTGTACTGTGTGTGTTTTATAGACTTACTATCTGGACATAATTAGGGCTTTGAAATCATCAAGCCAATTTCATGCAATCGTGTAGGCCATTTCTCTCAATTTACTCTTTCTTTAAAAGCAAAAATGCTCAGCTAGATTCATTTAATCTGTATTCTCAATGTATTCCATGGAAACCCTGTATTTTGCGCATATTAAACTAATTGGTATTGCATACTAGCAGCATACAGAACAAAGCTTCTATTTGTTACAGCAAGAGGAAAAGAAAGGTATTCTAAAAATTAAAAAAAAAAATATATTTGTTACGGAAGGTGTATCTTACTGAATTCAGAGATGATCTAAGTCTTGGACATTAAGATTAATTATCTTCTGTAGGGACTGCAAACTCACAGTGGACACATTTCAGTGTTTGTGGTGGTGTGATCTGTTTAGATACCAACTGCTTATTTAAACACATCATACATTCCAAAATTATCCATCTGTAGTATGTATTCCCTAAAAAAAGATAACTGATCCTAAAGTAACCAGAAACTACTTTTGCAAGACCAGCTGTCCTCTGTTGTATCAGAACATCATAACAACAACATATTTGCTTTTCTGACAGTTTCCAGTTCTTTCCATTTATTGTATAGCAGAGATTGCTGTAAAATGAATTTGCCCATTTATGCATTTCCAGTTATGGAAGAGAAAGTGCAGAGAATGGTCAAAAACTAAAAGAAGGGAAAAGACTTTGAGGTAACAAAGAATGTTATTATAACTATGACTTTTGAAGGGCTGTTACTGTTTTCCTCAGCCTTACTTATCTGTCTGTACTTTGCAGCAGGATGGACCTCATTCTTGTATGGTGCCGCAGTCCTGAGCTCGCAGGTTTGTGAGAGGATGTTTAACGTTGCTGTGGCTTCCGCTCTCCTCAAGTCACAGTGATGCCTTCACTATTCCTCTTAGGTTCACATATGGAACAAAAATCCCCAGAGTCCCTTTCTATCCTCTATCAGTGAGGAAAAATCACAAAGTTTTTTGTGAGCCTACACTAGAATAAATGTATAATTAAACCTTTGCACTATATCACGGATAGTGCTGATGTATTGTCCAATAATATCCAAGACACTGTTTTGTTATCCACCCATGTTAACAGAATAAATAGCAACTTTCCAAGTCATCCTACAGTAACTTCTTGTTGTGGCCTAGAGAGCACCACAGGCTCCGCTCCCTGGACTTACTTCAGCACCCCATGTACTCTTTGGTCCGGGAGACATATCAACACTTAGAGCTGGTCTTGCCTGAGCTGTGTAGCAGGTGTAACTGGTTCCAGTCTTGTCGTCTGATGATCCCAAGGTTCCATTTGGCTTTCCTGAACTGACTTTGGGTCTTTCCCTGAGCTTACCTTGCCTTTGTCTGATGACACTGGCCTGTTGATGGGGCCTGTTGCCTCCACTTCCTTGCTCTGCTTCCCCATGTGCTGGTCGGGGGATCACTGCCCAGCTGTGCTGGGGACACCCTTAGCTCCCAGCTCACCTTCCCTGTGGAGTAGCCTGCAGCTCCTAACAATCCCCAGGTGAACATGTCCATATATTGATGATATCTAACCAGCACATATTCATAATCACAAAATTAACTTTGAAAT
The DNA here is from genome assembly GCA_000699545.1 of Podiceps cristatus. Taxonomy (NCBI): domain Eukaryota; kingdom Metazoa; phylum Chordata; class Aves; order Podicipediformes; family Podicipedidae; genus Podiceps; species Podiceps cristatus. Next base: position 11,118 of record JMFS01073543.1, on the reverse strand, counting down.
ATACAGGAAAATATATCTATTTTATGTGCAAAAACAGGGAAAAGACTGGGTAAGTGAACTGGGATTATCTCTGCTTGCTTCACCTACTAAAGGTTCCAGCTTCAGTGTCTTCACACTTCCATACCGACAACACGTTTTGAAACTTTCAGCTTAAGAATGCAAAAGTTCGCTGTGATGGCAGGGTTTTGTGTCTGACTTTTGAACAAGAAATGGTATAGAGACTATTAACTGGCTTCACATGTGGTAGGCTGTTTTAAATTTATAAGGTGACAATGATGTTTTTACTATTGCTCTTGCCTGGATTCATACCACTGTCTTAGAGATTTTTCCTTCTTTTTTTTTTTTTTTTTTCGTTCCTAAAGAGATTGTGTACCACTACTATGTCCTGGAGCCAACCATTTTTCCACTTGGGGTTTCCTTTGGTTTCACTAATATAACTTATTTGACAGGTTTTCATGTGTCACCCAGCTTTCTGCCAAATGTGGTGTTTGGTGTATCCTGCTTGTCGCTCACTTCATTTTTAGCAGAGTTTAAGTTATTTGCAAGGAACAGTGCTGGAAAAGGAAACAGCTGAGGCATTGTACAGTCAGCTAGGAAGAGTGGAGAGCAGAGCCACTTATCTGTCTCATTCTCCATACTTGTTTTTGTGATATACAGTGCAGAAGTGAAGTAAGAATTAAATTACAGCTGCAGAAACACCAACAAAAAGTTAATTTACAATATAAAATACACATAATCACTACATTCTTGGGAAATACTCCATCTGACATAGCATTGGGTAAATTATGTGTTGGAGCAGCAGAAGAAAGGACTCTGTTTAAAATAAGGTTACCATTTTAAGACTGGTAGAAGAATTGAAACCCAACAGCTCTGCCTTCAGAATTTGTATCTAGACCACAAGGTTCCAACTTTCCCTCTTTGGTTTTGCTTTCGGGTTTTTTTGTTGATTTTTTTTTTTTTTTTTTTTTTTGGCAGAGGGGCAGGGGGATGTGGAGGAGAGCTTTCTGATGTGGAAGTCTTTGTTCCTCTTTGGCTTTTAGCTTTAGTTGGAGCCTTAAATCCTTACCTATATACAGAGCTCTGTAGCTGACCCACACAGAAACAAGAGTTAATTCAATTCAACTAGGTGATATCCCTGTATTAACTTTCAGCTACTTTTGTTGATCTTTTCCTTCTTGTTTATCTCTGTGGTTTTTTGCCCCCCAATGCCATTCCACAATGCTGCCTCTGTTAGAGCTCACGGGAAAGTAAGACAGACCTGCTGGATGCATTGATGCCAAGGAAATGGTTTCCTTAGCAACAAAAACAAGGCGAAAGCTCCCAGAATTTTTTTGCTAATCAATGTAACTTCTATTCCCAGCTGCAGACAAAGGAAAGGTAAAGAAATGAATCCATGAACTACTCTGTTACCACATCCTCTCACATATCCCAAAAAGCTACCTATCAATGTATACTAATACAAATTTCCATATATTAAAAGTATTTTAAATAAGAATCCTCATGACTGAAAGTAGCTTTTAAATTAATTTTCACCACTTTGCTACTGAGAAACTAAACAAAGCAATAACTCATAAGTACACACACAGAGCACTCCATTCACATTCTGTCCAAATTGCCAAAAGAAGAGGCCCACAGATAAGGACTATTTTGTGCTCTGTGACTAGGAACTAATGCAGTTTCTAGTATAAAGCTGTTTTATAATTTTCAGCAGTAATTATGATGAATGTTGTTTGTCTAAGGACAAAAACACAAACAAAAAAACAAATTAAAAAAACAATTATTTGTCCATTTGACAGGTTTTGGAAGTGGTTATTTTCTTAGAACTTGTGGGGGAGGTATTCCCATCCCAGTCCTTTCACAAAGACCCCTTATCACAGTTATGAGCTTTCAGTATGTCTCCAAAAGGAGAAATGTGAAAGCTAATGAAAATTATTTTGTCAGAGAAACCAAAAGAGATATGCATAAAACTAGCCATTATTTTTCTTCCTAAAATGCTTACTTACCATATGTGCTTTATAACAGGAAAATGATCCCTAAAAATGACATCTTGCAAATTCACTTACACAAGATGCCATTAGATTGTAGCTGCTTACTCTGTTGCCAAAGCTGAATTTAAGAGCTGTTGAAGAACAATGCTCATTTTCTTCTTCACTCAAGCTCTGTCACCATGTTTCCTCAACTCATTGCTGGGGTGTAGCACAGGGAAAGTAGTCTTTTTTCAAGACAGCAGGTGGAACGTTCTTTCTCATACGTTTTACTGATTGCATAATAGATGTGAAATGCAAAGACCATTTCTACATTTCCCATGAAGAATTTAATCCTCTGATAAAAAGGCTGGTCTGATATGGATACTCTAAAGTGTTATGTTTTATGTGCTGTGATGTTGAATGTAGAGCTGACGTGTGTGGATTTGAAGGAGGAGTTACCAAAAATACATTTGAAAAGGGAAAAAAAAAAGTACCATTCAGATCTATTGGCATTCACTCCCCTCAAAATAATGAAATCTGGGAACAGAACACTTAAAAACTGAAGGTGTAAATCTTATTGAGGTCTATTTTTCCTGCCTACTTAAAATTGTGCACAAATTTAAATAAATTCAACTATTTTGACATTATTGAGTTCAAAATTGAATAGATTCAAAATATATTCTTGGAAATATGATCCTTAGGTTCTCTTTACTGTACCTGGTTGAGATTAGAGATTTTGTTGAGTTGCAACAGATCTATTTCAGTTAGAAACTTAGTTCTTCATTTATGGAGAGTATACAATGACAATACACCTAAAACATATTACCATTTTAGTAGTGCTTGCAGAATTCCCTCTTTGCTACAGAATTTTATTCCTTCCCTAATTTAGACTACAATTCCACTGCTCAGGTCCCACTCAAGAAAATCTGGTTTAGAATGTGTTTTTCATCCTCTGCATAATCTAGTATGGAAATCAATAATCTTACACAAAGAAGTTAGGCAATGTGCATAACAGAATGTTTATCAGTATTTGCCATTGGAAGTAGTTATGAAATAAATGCACTTTCCTTACTCATTTAGAATAGGAATTAACTAGAATGTCTCAGGGTAATTCTGAAGATATTAGCATTCTTGTTCAGATCAGTGTGTTTCTAAAGTGATTCTCCTGGGTGTTGCTGCCTGCTGTGCCTTGGACTCACATCCTGAAAGGTTCTCAATGTTATCAGCGGATTCTTTCCATATTAAAGTAACGATGATACCCTTCAGCACCACATCTAATGTGCTCCAATTATTAACAAGCTTTTAGTCTATTAGTCCAGGGCTAGACTAGAGCTAATCTGAAATAAATTCCCCCAACATGCACTATAGAGCCACTACTGTGCTGCATTTCTTGCTAACGTATACATTTCAGTATAATGTTATATGAGAGGATAAATGTTGACTTTGCAATGATAAAATCTATATATCTTTTCAAGGGTCAAATTATAATTATTGACACCATCAGACTGTACAGGAGATACTGAGGAAAAAGTGAATCAAGTCACACAAAAATTGTCCAGGGCACTGTAACAACTATTCATTACAGTCTTCAGTTTTACGTGTAAACTAATTTCAGTCATCGGTATTGAGAATCTGATCTCCGACTCTAAAATCTAGGAAAACATTTTAAATATGTTCATTAACCTGCCTTTTCTCATCATTCTTACATTTGTATCTGGATTTAATAGAAGGACATTATGCCTTTATTGTGTTGTTATACTAACACCTAAAAGCCCTGAAAGTTTCAATAGGAATGAGACCTAAATATGTAAAATATGACCAGAAGACATTAAAAAAAAAAAAAAAAAAAAAAAAAAAAAAAAAAAAAAAAAAAAAAGGGGACAGTCATAAGCACGCACTGTAGTAAGAGGACAACAGGTATCAATGAATCAGTCAATCAATGCCTGGCCACATTAAAAGAATGTGTTAGGGAATGAGTCTAAATCTGGAGAAAGTACATTAGAAGTGCAACAGTGCTATTTTTTAGCTCACTTGGCAAGATTCTGTGAGTGTCAGAGCTGCTAAATTGGATCAAAGTACAGCCAAATCATGCTTTGTTTGCCCAGAAGTTCACCTGTTCTCACAGAGCAGTTCTCTGACTCCTTTACTTAGGACTATACGGCCGGTATTATGAAGCCATTACTGTTACAAAACTTTGATAACATTACATTTACTGTCCCACTTTCAAGAACACAAAAGAAATACTAACAAAAAAAAAAAAAAGTTGCTCCAAATTATGTGTAAACTTTATTTTTATTCATTTATTTTGTTAGTAACTCATAAGATCAATAATTTTTCTGTTCTACAAAATGCTTTTTGGTTTCAGGCTTCCATTTTGTGACTAAAACATGCCTTAAAAAATGCAGGCCCATCCATCAAACAGCCCAGCTGGTGCGAACCTGATACATCCAGGAGTCTACAATGTCTCCAGATGTTCAAACATAACAGACAAATAACCAAACTTTTTTACAGGTGAAAAAGAATATATTTACGGAAAATTCAGACATAAAATAACCCTTTATAACCCAGACACAGATTATATTCCATGATGAAGAACAGACATGAGTTTGTTGTTTGGAGGGAGATATGTCTAGGTAGAAGCTAGAAATGTCTTTTATTGGCATTATAGGCTTTGAAAAAAAGGTATAATGGCCTTTCCTAGCAAAAGGCTGGATTGTTTGTTGCATCTCACCTGCATCAGGATCATTTCTTACCTATAAAGCTATAGAAGTGTTCTTGAGTTTGCCAGTAACAAAAACATGAATGTCAAGAACCTGGCTGCTGTCAGAATCCCATGCCTGTACAGCCAGACTGACTGAGAGTCTGTCAAGGAACAGTTAGACGCCTGAGAGGGGCAAAAGAAAAGAGTACCTCCAAAACCCAGGTAATTCTGGGACTAAGGTTTCAGTACAGATATGATGATTCCTCAAGTTCTTTTTTTTTAAAAAAAAATCAAAACCTTCTCTAATAAGTTCTACTGTGTTTTATCTTTTGCATAAATAGAGGAATTTGCAAATTATCCTGGAATTTTTGATCCACAACCTATCATATAAATCAGAGAACTGTGCATACTATATCTATGACAATCTAGCTATAAATTTATCAGGCACTCCTAGATTCACAACATGAAATGTTGTTTCTAAACCCTTCTCCTTTGTAATGCTTCAAATGCAGCACTGGCAACAAGAAGGCTCATCAGAGATACGTGTTTTAAAAAGATTTGGGATTGTCCTAAACAATTTCTCATGCAAACAATGAAATGAAACAAAACAAAACAAAAAAAAAAAACCAAGTGTCTGAACCTGAGACTACATTTTTCCCTGTTTTGTTTTTTTTGTTCAGAAGATTGCCTACTTTTGAAAGTATTATATGCTTTTCAAGAGGTGCTACTGAGTATACCACTAATTCTGGTTGGGCAATCTCAAAGCTGATTGTCATTGTTTTGTTTCAAATAATTGATTCCTTGTTGAGAAAGTTCCCTAGGGGATATTGTTTTAAGAAGCTATTGAAGCCAAGAGAAAGTGCTTAGCCTGTATAGATTTTCAGTGGCAAAGGTGACGTGGAAGCAGGCATGTATACAAGAGTAAGAGAAAGATATAGAGGACTTGCTAAGGGAAATGTCATAAGGGCAACACAGATAACAGAAGAGGAAAAGCAGAGATGGAATTAGATACCATCTTACAGATAGCACAGCATAGCACATTGCAAAGGAAAATTTGAGCTTATGTTGCCATAGTGAGGGAGCACAGTGATATAGCATATTAAATATACAGGAATGATTTTAATCTGTCTCATTACATTCATGTAAATAAATCACTGGAACAGGTCAGGTACAGCAGTGGTGGCTTTCAAATGCACTCTTCTTGTTCTCTTCAAAAGGTAAAATAAACTAAAGTCTTCAGGAGGATATTATTACTCTTTGAAAAAGTACTTTTGATTTTGATAGTGCATGACTAAATGAGTAATAACAGTCTGCCAAGCCTTTGTTGCAATTTAATTGAGTAAGTGCTGATTGATCATTACATTTAAGAACTTTAAGATACTGAGAGCTCTGTACTGGGAGAAAACATAAAGGCTAATCTTCCATAAACAAGATTTCCTTTTCTGCACTAAGGGGGGGCTTTACTTAGATTTGTTTCAAATTTTATACTTTATATTGCGTTTTTAGAGTATAGCCTGTGTAAATCCCCTTTCACGCCTCACTAGATGGTGCTGTGTTCCAATGCGCAGGAGGAGCACAGCTCAGCATCGATGTGACAAAACCGTCACCCACGCAGGCGTGTGCTGCTTGCTGGAGGTGGTCAGCGTGCTCTGCTCTTACGAGGGGAGCAAATCATCTAGGAGTCTGCATTTAGGTGCCAATTTTAAAAACAGTGGCCTGAATATGGAGTTTGCATATTACAGACAGTAACTCAGGGTTAAGAAATCAGGACAGGTTTTTAAGCATGAAGATCCCTTCTGTTTTGACAGTGCAGCTCTGAGTTTTCACTTATCTGTAGAAGCTGTTTGAAGTTTTATCCCTTTGGGCTTACTCTATGCCATGTGCATACAAAGTTTTTATTTTCCTCTTGGTCTCATGATGACAGTGGTTGCGAATTTATTTGTTAAGCAATAAACTTTCTGAGAAATTGTGGAGCTACTCTCAGTATCAGAGTCTAAGTAGTATAAGCAATTGCTTTCTTTTGCAGGAAATTTATTTGTTGAGTGTGTTGTCATTATCAGAAATATAGGCTTCAGCTCAGCAAAACAATGACCCATGGACCTAAGTGTCTTGCTAAATCAAAAACATTAGAGAGAAAGAGGAGTGAGTGAACATCAGAACAAGGTGTTCTGTTACCCCTCATTGAGTGTGCTTTTATCTCTTTCCAGTCATGTGGCAAACAGCTACTAAGAAATTTATAGCTAAACAAAGTTTTCATTTTCTGACTGAAAAGTCTTTGACCAGGCTGCTTTCAGCCTAACAGCATGGTACAAATATTTGGGATATGACCTCTCTTAGAGCCTTTTATATCATGGTCAACTGTTTTCATTACATTTTATCTGAAAGTATTTTTGACATGGTTCACATGAAGCAAACTTGAGGGCAAGATATGTGGCTTGGCAGAGCTATGAAGGCCACATTTATGCTATTCTGTTAAAAGGCCCAAACACCTGATACTAATTTCCCTAGCTATCCACACCATCTAAATTTTGGCAGCTGTTACACTGAAGACAAAACCTGAGAGTTGCTTGGCTCCAAAGCACCAAAGCATTGCAGCTATCTTTCTTCAAAGATTATTGATCAGAATATTTGCTATCTGTGCAACATAGTTAGCCTTGAAGACCAGTGAAAGATTATGGCAAAAAAAGATAAAGGACATATATCCTTAGGACAAGGCCGAAACAACTGCTCTTACGAGACAGAGGAAGAAACTTCTGAGGGTAAAAACAAAAATGCTGCAAGTGGTCCTCAGCAATGAATTTGCTGTATAACATATGACTGTGGGTGACTACAAGGAACCATTGCTTACAAGGAAGAGAAAGGGAAGTAAAAGGCAGCAGTGAAAGAGCTGGCACACGTGCTCACCTGTGGCTGGTGAGTTTCTCTGTTACATGACCAGTAAGCAGAAAACTTCCTGTGTCTGGGTCCTACCACGCAGCAAAGATCGCTACCCAAAGTCAGAAAGCTAGAGTTACAACAGTTTAGGAACACTGAACTTCTATCTTCAGAGGGCTCTCCCTTGGCCCCTTTCATTGGTAATTTGGCAGCCAGACCTCTTAGCATCAGATGACCATAGGATGAGAAACCAGAAATCAGCTATAGCCAGACTTCTCTTAGCTAGGACAGAGGGCCATAAATCCTTACTTGAAGTTTATAATTTGTCATGAACTAGATGAGGAAGAAGGATTTGCACCTCCATCCTGTTCAGAAACACATCCTTGAGAGAAGGAGCACAGCTGTTCCCTTTGTCCCAAGCAGAACACACCATCCAGCTTACTTAGGGACCTGTGTTTCCTCCATAGAACCTCTTCAGAATGAAAGTAGAGAGTCAAAAGAATTTTATATGAACCTCCTAATGGAGGTTTTAAATGGGTCTGGAATTACTTCAGCCTGTCCTTGGAGAATGTCCCAAGGAGAGATAATGACTAGACAGACTGCTGTACCAGGGACAGTGGGACTTACATGAAGTATGTTGCCTTTCTTGATCATTTCTAACAGGATTGTCTGCTGGATCCTATGGTAAAATAGCAACTAGCTCAACTGAAACCATTATGTTGCTGTTTCCCAGCGTAGTGTAATCCCATACATACCCCCTTTTGCCTGTGAAAACCCATTGTCTGCTCTCACACTAATATATTCCCAAAATAAACTCTTCTTATAATGTATTGCTGTGACAAGACCAGTGTGGGTGTATAAAGGTAGTAATATCATCACTACCATCATATCTACTATGTCATGAACAGTAACATGAAAGAAGCAGATGAGTGACATCTGATACTCTGGGTAGAACATCTGTAGCCTAGAAGTGGAAATATCTCCTAGGCATCAGACCGGGTATTTTTCAGGAACAGTCATAGCCTACTGTGTCAAGTGGGGCACACTACACTGAAGAATGTTAGAATGCAATCTAGCAAAGTCCTATATCCATCCTGTTGTTTTCGTTTAGGACTTTTGTTGATCCAGATTTTACATTGCTGATGAATAACCACTTGGTATAAATTTTGAGTAGTTTATCTGGACCTTTTGAAAGGGATGCATTTTTTTTTTTTTTATTTCATAAACATTCTTTATGTGTTTGCCATCTCAAAGTCAAGCTGGAAATTAGTGCCATACAGACATTTAGAATCCTAACACAGTGTATGAAGAAGCCGTTATCTTCATAGCCACCCTTTTTTTTTGGACCATGAGCAGAGAACAGTTTCTAACAGAACTCTAACTCAGCTTACATTGACTCTGGTCGTTCTATAAATTCTGTTAAGCTCGCAGCATCAGCCAAAATTAGTGACATATGCCCCTGATTACTACCAAAAAGAACACATTACTCCGATGTGTGATGCTGCCTTCTGGTGGTGACATCATGGAAATTGCAGGAATAATAAATCTCAAGCTTCACTGTCTACTATGAAAGTTGAGAGATTTCAGCTCTAGTAGCAAAACTTCCTATCTTTGTTTTCCAATGCATTTATATATATCTATATTATATTAAATGAGTTAAAAGCTTCAACTACTGACTACTGGAACTGGGGTTTTGTGTTATATATAAAATGTTTAATAGTCTCATTCATTCTTACAAAATGACAGAAGCCTTCAAGGCAGAACACTGAGCAGTCTTACAAAAATCAGTTTTAAGCTTCTGCTCAGTGATATCAAAAGTATAGCTAGAAGCCCTATCATTTTGTGTTTTGAAAGCAAAATCCTTTGTTTGACACTGAAAACAATTGCAAGAACTGTAATGTGCCTCGTCATCTCGAATAGTGTGTTCAGGAAGCAGCTTTGAGGGGCAGACCATAGACCTGCACAGAGATCAAATAAAAACGAGTCAGTGTTGTCTAGATTGATGTTAAGCAGTCGGCACAGAGCACACGGCAGCATTGGTGTCTATCTGAAGCCAAGGGCTGATGGAGACTTCCATCCCTTTAATCTAGAAAACAAGTTTTCACTGAAGTGTGATAAAAACTCAGACTTAACTTGCACCCTGTATTTGTCTTTTCTTTCTTTTCAGGTGGTACTACTCAAAACTTTTTCATAGCACGATAAAACACTAGAAGATCTTAAAAAACTGAATAGTTATTTTATCCTTTGAACAAGTAGCCTGGTAACAGCAATATAGTCCTTTTTTGCAGCCTAAATTTTCTCTACTTTTTCCGACTCTTAGCACAATTTACATAACATTTATACTCAGACTTCATGCTAACCTAAAGAAAATTCCCATAACCTCTTTTTAGTCCAGGGTTACTTGGAGCTTTGTGGTCCCATTTCCTTGTCATTAGTATGGATCTTGTGGTATTTTTGAGATCACTGGATTTTTAAATAACTGAAACACCAGTCTTGTAGCTGTGTAAGTCCCAATGTTTACAAATTTCCAGTAATGATCTGTCTTCTAAGCTGAAGGTCATGTTGATGAAACTCCTGACAGTGCATTTATTCTAAAGTATTTGAGTCCCAAATCCAACAAATAATCAAGTTGAGTTGATGTTTCCAGAGTAATTGTTCAAATAAGGTTTGTGCTGATTGTAAGGTTCCCTCGATCTTGCTCAACCCTGACTATAAAAGGTCTGTCAGCAGAGTAATCTGATACCCTTCTACTACTTTATATCATGCAGAGGATTAGGATCCTTTCAAAGAAATTATAAGGGTCATTATCTCATCTGTTAAACTGGCCAAACATGTTCTTCATCAGTACGGGTGAAAAAAGAGCTAACTCATAACTTTAATTAGAGTAATACAAATTATATTTATTCCTGCAAATGACTAATGACCAAAGTCTCAGCCCAAAGCTAAGGAATGCGTCAGGAAGGTGGAATACTCTCTGCACCACGTTACGGATGCTCAAGACCGGCCGTCCTGCTCGGCCATCTCCTAAGACATACACACACCACAGCTTCTGAAAGCACCAGAATGTAGACCTAGAGTCTATACAAAACCCCAACAGAGCAGGTAGTGGTCTTCTCTTGGGAAGTTAGAGGGGAAGGAGACAAATTTCGCAACAGATATTGAGTCTCAGACATTTTAGGTAGGAGTCCTGACCTACTGGGTGTTGGTGGAATTTCCAGTATAATCCTCTTCTTTTTTTTCTTAGTTTCTTTTTTTCAAGTCTATTTTAGTCACATTGGGAAAAAAATTCAACAGTTTTCACAAAACATTTTCTCCTGTTCTCAGAAATAAAACCCACTACCTGGTCCTCATAAAAAAAGAAGATCAATGGATTGAAGAAAATCTGAGGTTACAGAGAAGGTGTTATATTTCCATTCAAAGGTTGATAAATAACAAAGAAATATTGTCGACTTTACTGTCAGTCTACATGACACACCTGGAGTGTATAAATCCATTTTAGTTTTGTAGCCTTAATCTTTTACAGTTTATTCACCTTCAATATCAATAGCGAGATCGTCGGAGGCGTCAAGGTCGGAG